>JANIJG010025442.1:63309-89195 GCA_024611175.1 Megaceryle torquata
TTTCCCTCTTTTTTTTTTTTTTTTTTTTTTTTTTTTGCTAGAGCTTTCTTCTTTTAAAAAAGAAAACCTTCTTGAAACTTGTTTTAGGTCAAAGGAACAGATAATTGTTATTTTTTGATTTGGCTTTGTTTTTATTTGTCTGCTTATAGCTACTTGAGCAAATCTTGTAGGAAGAAATGTCTGTTTAAAGTTTCCCAGTTCCCAGAAACTGATACAATGTCCCGATTGTTGGAACCAGGTAGGAGAGTCAATGGAATGGTGGGGACTTCACTTCCTGTGGGGTTGGGAACTTTGGAGATGAATCTTGTTACCATGAAAGTAAATAGAAAAATGTGCGGGCAGGATCTGGCCCTTTGTAACTAATCCTGTGAATGAGAAGGTCTGTGTATCCAGGTGCTTTACTGGTCTTACTGTTAATGAATCTATGGTATAAGAAAATTACCTTGACCCTGTAGTACATGCACTTCTTTGCTATCGTTAACATCGTTAAGGTCCTTGCAATCCTGCTCAGTGTTGCAGATATCACGCTTCACCACTCATTTGTTATCTAAGGACTTTTTTTTTTGGTAATCTTTGCTCTAACAAGGAAGCAAAGGTTGTTGTGAGTGAAGATGAGGATGGGGGTGGGGAGGATTTTAATCAGCTAGTGATCTGAGCATAAAGAAAGGTTACCTGTTTGTTTGTCAACAGGATGAAGTAAATAAGAGTTTAAAATATCTGAGATACCAGTCAAAGGCAATCAAATATGTATTTAATTAAAGCAAACATAAAAATTAAAGTTACATGTTGAATCAATAAACAGCACTTTTTTCTACATGCATTTTGAACAAGACAGATCAGAATCTTGCATGATGAAGACATAATGTGTCATAATAATTAGGAACACAGACAAAAGAACAGCTAATCAACATGCAAATTTATGCAGTTCTGGCGATTCAGATGAGGCAGATTTCTACCTCTTTTTTTGCTTGATTCATCTTCATTGCTAATCATCTGAAGGCTGCCAAATGTTCACTGACACTAATGTATTATAGGTCAAGAGAGGCAGGTCTTCACCTATTACCCCCACAAACAATATGCTTTCCTTCCCTGTTTCCTCTTCAGGATTTTCAGCAATTACTGCCAGATGCAATCAGACTCCTTGAATAGGAGCAACTGGGGCTTGTTTGTGGCTTGGATTCATTAGAATCAGGAGGATGAAGAAAGGAATAAATTACTTAATTGCACAAAAAAGTTGCAGCCAAAGTGATGGTGAGAGAAGCTGATTGTGTAGTTGCGTATTAGGCCACTCTTGGAATGGAGGATCTTAGAATAGCTGGTAGTTTGGCCTTCCTGATTCAGACAGATTTGGGTGTCCTCCAAAACAGATGGCTCCACACACCATCTATTCTTCTCTTTGTCAGGTTTTACCATTTATTTGATCTTGTTCATCTATGATGCTAGTTGTATTAGATGTAACACAAATATGCATTCAGATCATATCCATTTAGTCTTGCATCCCAACTTTTATTCTTTTAGCCTTGTTTGATGAGATGATCAAGTTGAACAAAGCCCTTGTTGTCCTATTCCCACACAACATCCATACATAAAACACCAAAACCTGTGACTAAAGCCTTGCACAGAAAAATAATCCTCGTGTGTCAGAGGTTTTTAAGGTTTTTTTTCTCCCTGTTTTACCAAGCATCCCTAGCTCTGAGAAATGATAACCAGACACAACAAATAGTTAATTTTTACTTGATCCCATAGAAACAAACATTTGCATATGCTCAAGCAACACTGCCCGCCTCCCATCCTTATGCTGAGACCCCTGTTCAGATATTCTCTTCAGGTTCCAGGCCATGTGTTATGCTTGTGGGTGGTCTTAGGATCTTAAAGAAAAGCTTTGCTCTGTGAAGTCATGCAGCACTGTATGCAATTAAGTGGCACTTTTTTTCTTTCTTTTTTTTTTTTTTGTCTTCGCAAAACCCCTCTGTTTCCTAATTTAATTGTCGCGAATGATCAACACTTTGAGGAAGAGATGCCTTTCAGGTAATGGTTAACATTAGCTTCTTTAAAATGAGATATGTGGTTAGGGATTCACTTTCCAGATGTCCCACTGAGCACAGTGCTGCTGCACAGTACTGTTCACTCACAGGGGCTGGAGCTGGGTCACATGTAGTTTCTGATAGCTGGGTCTGAAGTCTGTGTTGCTCTGTACGTATTTATAGGAAAGCCTTGGCAGCTGCTATAGGTCTTTCAGCTGGGGGAGTTGGGATATTCTTGTTTGCCTGATTACTGTGAGGATCTGTGGTCAGAGAGGCGCAGGTCTTTATGCAACATGATGTGGTCCTGGATTACAATGAACTTTTAGAGTCTGTATTCATTTCTCTTTTGGCCCAGCATCTGTTGCAGATGCCCGGGAATTTTGCTTTACTCTGTGATCATATTTAGGTTTTGGGTGCACAATGCAGACTTTTTGGGTACCTTTGAAGCCAATACTGGAGTTTGTAAAAGGTGTTTACCATTTTTTCAGAGTACAATGAAACACCCATGGGTATGGCAGTGCAGTTGCAATGCCAGAAAGAGAGCTCAAGCTCACAAATTAAAAAAAAAACATGCTGAAGACTCACTTCTTGCTGAGGCTGGTGTCTAACAACTGTTTGCACTGCCCCTTGGGGTCAGTCATCCCAAGGAGCCTGAGATACCTCCTGTAGTCAGTTTAGAGGCCACATGTTGATACAGGTTCATGAAGATGGTGTTCTCTTCAGATGGCAACTTAATTTTTGGGACTGAAGCTGATAGAATTTTTTTTGCTAGAACCCATGTTGTGCAGCATCTGGTGACTATCTTGTACTCCTTGTCCTCCCCTCAGGCCATCCATGGTGCTTATGACCCACTGTGGCTTTGGTCCCAAGGTTTTTCTGTTCCTCTCCCTGAGCAGGAGGGGAAGGAACATAATGTCTCTGGGGAGCAGCAGGGCCCATCCAGTGATTCCCCTTGCCCTGGGGTAGGGCAAATCCAGTACCAGGAGCATCTCTCCCTTACTGTCAATGATGACAGAGGAGGGCTGGGCCTGCTAGGAAAAAAAAAGTACTGCCCTGCTCTGTGTGCTGCTTTAATTCCTGTGAGCAAGTGTGATTTTTATTTGGGATGTTTCATAGGGCACCAGTGAATGGATTTTATTGCAAGTCTTGGAGACTTAATTTTACTACTGTGTCACTAGGGGGAGATTTTTGAAGGCACAAATGCATTTAAGTGCTTACCTCTCTTTTGAAAGTCACCAGGAGTTACACATTTAAATGGCCTTTGTGTCTGAGAGAAATATTCACTGGGAAATGGGGAGAGCCTACATATCTGCTGCCAATGGGTGAGGCTACACTGAACTGGTTTTATTTTGTTGGCTTTTAAAAATTTTTAATTTTTTTAATACCCTCAGATCCTTCATTTCTCAAAGTCTGGGGTTTGGTTTGTTACAAAGCATTGAGATACCTCATCTCCTCAGTTGAAATCCTCCTAGATGGTTTTGTGATAAGAAGACTGAGAAAATCCACAGAAGGAACTTGTCTTTGTACAGATGATACCAGGCTGCTTTTCTGTCTAAAGTTATAGAGATTCAGGAGCTGATGATGTCTTACAAAGGCTCTCTCTATCTGAGGGACCCCTCAGAAAGGCGGGGGAAGAGTTGCTTTGACAGGCTTTAAAGTCTGTGTAATCTCTTGCAGAATGGCTTTTGCTTTCACAGCTCCTCACGTTGCACTATGTCCTGATTTCTACACTTGTATTTGTCACTGAAGTATTGCCCATGCATTTTGTGTGAGCAGTGCTCTGTCTGAGAGCTACTCACTTCGAGTATTTACCCCTTTTTATTCTGTTGTGAAACTAGCTATCCCAATGCACAGAATATTCTCAACAGTATCTCAGTGAAGGACTAAACTGTTCCAAATGGGAACATGAGGGAAAGTGAAGGGTGCAAATGACTCTTGTCTGCCTGGAAATACTGGAACACTGACAAAGCTTTGGGCAATAAAAGGTTATTTGTGCAAACGTTGGTGAAAACTCTATGGGTCCAGTTGGAGCAAAAAGTTCTCTGCAATTTCCATGTTAGTGAATGATGCTTTCACTAGGTCTGAGCAGCTGTGATGGGCATGTGTGGCCATAAGCATCTGCATTTGCTATCAGCAGTGCTCTTTAAACGCTGATGTTTCCTAGTAAGGCATATGCTTGGAAAAAGGAGATAGTAATTCTGTATGTCACTAGCACGTCTATAGGCAAACCACCATACCTTATGTGTGTGCAAAATGGAGGTTAAAAAGGTTGCTGTCCTTTTGTGTCAGGAGTGGCATACGTCACCTTTCTGGTCTCTGAAGGCTCTTGAGGAACTTTTGCCGGTTGGTGAACTCATTCGTCCTGACAGTCTATTACCTCCTTTGTTTTGACATATTTTCACTCTCCTCTTAATGTTTCCTGTTTTCATGAATCTTCCCCTTCTGCTGTATTTTCCTGTGTGTGTTTTTTGTCTCCCAGATGTATGGCTGGTTATTTCAGTAACTCTTTGCGTACTACGAAATTGAAAAAAAAAAAAAAGGCAAGTGGAAAAAACCCATGTTGGAATGATGGTGTATTTTCCATGCTTGTGTTGCACATTGGCCGAAACACGTTAAATTGATACATTAAACATCTACCTAAAATATTGCAGTACAAAGTGCTTAGTGTATGCATTCGGTATATGAGCTGGTATCTGTTATTTCAAAAATCAAGAGGCTTTTTTAAAATAGAAATCATTTACTAGCAATGACGGATTTGATATTTGTTCAGTCCTTGAACTCATTTAAACATAGATATATTTGATATAAGTAGTTTAGGACCATAGACTTCTGTGGAAAAAACATGATGTACTTATGAAATGGCCAAAATATATGGATGTAGATCAGGATATTTGAAGATGCACACTGTAGCTCTTATTCTAACTTCCTGATATTCATCACTTTTGAAAGTCAGGCTTTTTATTTAGGTTTCTAACTGTGCATTTCTACACTGTAAAGCTCAGCCATGCCAACTCTGCTTACCAAAGTAATTCTATCTATACCCATGCAGAGTTATCAGAGTTAGGTTCTTTTCTTGTATGGCATAGTTTGTATGCAATATACTCTAACTGTTGGGGTAAACATTTAACAAATATTTAACAAACCTTCAGAAAATATGGAACTGTTTCAAAAAAAACAGGGTGTCAAAAACATGCTGCCTTTGAATAAGCTGAACACATGTAAACAGTGAATTTGGTACTGCTGGAATGCACTATTAGGGTTGCTGTGCCTATATGGCCAACAGGATTCACTGCGTGGGTCAAATGTAGGGGAAGTTTGACCTATGAACCCAGCAGAATCAAATTCTTCATTGGCATCTGGCCTGGTTGCAGTCTGGTAATCTTGTCCTTACCTTTTGGTGAATTTTGATTTAATATGGTTATGTAAAAGTTCTGCTAAGTTTCCCTTAGCTCTGCTACTTTTCAGTGCACCTCCTCCTGTTTTGAGAAAGTGCCTCTGGCCTAACCTCTCTGACACTTCAGTAGCTTTGTAATATCCTCTCTGGCAGAATAAGATGGGCATAAATGGCCCCTGAAAACAACTTTGCCACAAGACAGGATTCTAGAATTTCTTCCTAGTCTCTTTCTTCTCAGATCACCACCTGAGCAGTTTGGGATGCTGAGGATCAGAGGAATTCAGTCTATAAATGCAATTAAATTCTTCACAGATGAAACTTTCCCTTCATGCCTGTTGCTGACCAATGGCTTTCAGCCCATGGAGCTAGGAACAGCTTGCTAGTAGAGCAAGAGGTCCCGAGTTGTGATACACTGGTAATTTGTGACATGCAAGGCACTTCAGAGTGGTGGGTAGTGTGGCAAGTGTAGAGGTAGAACCCTCAACGTAAAAGATTCCAAAGCTCTTGATTTAAAACCATGGCCTACATGATTTTGGAGGATAGTCTCACCTTCCTAAGGCTTCCTAAATGCCTTGTTACTTTCTGTATTTGAAAATGCCACCTGACACTGTCAAGTGATTGGGGTGCTATCATGCTGTCACCTGATTCCTTTGCCAGATGGGCTTGTTGGCAGATGAGTTAGGAAGTCCAGGAGTTTGGACCCTTGAGGGCAGCAAAGTCTTCTTCTCTTTAAATGCATAACACATTTTCTCTGCCCTCTTAAAAGACAATGGTACCTGGGATTTCTTTCAGATCCAGATGGAAAGCTTTTGTTAAAAGGAGTGGTAATGAGGCTTAGTAAGATTTGTTTTTTTATTAAGAAAAGATCATCTGGTGCTTGCTTTTGGAGCTGGTTGCTCATGAAGGTTTCTAATTCAGGATCTTAATTTTTGTAAAGCGTGAATTACAAGAAGTCAGAAGAATGATGCGAAGAGCATTTAATAATGCACATTCACAAAGAAGTGGTGTAACTACATTAATTAGGCAAGTCTTGCGTAAAGATGCAATGTAATTATATATTTGAGACAGTTAATTAGGGAGCTACTTGGAAATTTCAGTGAATATTAAGGTAATTATACATAAATACTATAACCATTAAGACTGCACCCATAATGAAAGCAATAACTAATTACATAAATAACAGCATACTTATGTTTTTACATTACCAATACCTAACAATACTTCCTCTCTTTCCCTTCTCTCTTTGCCATGCAAATGACAAAACTTCAATTTTTAATTCAGATACTCTTGCAAATTGTCAGGGAAACAATGAACTTTCCTCTTGTTCTCTTTCTCTAGAAAGGACTGAAAAAAACTGGAGTCATAGTCACCTAGCAGGAAGACAGTCAAGCATACTGCTGATGTCTACAAACTCTGGAGTTTTTGGTGGCTGCCCTTGGTTTTCACACAAGCCCAGGTCTGACAAGCTTAAGAAAGATATTGTATAACTGTTCAGATAATGGTTTAGACTGTTTAGGCAGGTTTGAGTGAATCAATACTGAAGGCTAGATGAATGATTCTCACAGAAACTAGGCCCTGAATTTCATAGTGTTGGGCTGACCCTTGCTAAAACATTTCTTACTTCTGTCAGGATTTGGGATATCTGTCTTCTATCACCTTTGTGTTCACCTAAATCTAGCAGCTTCCAATGACAGGTGACTGTGGCAATATTTGATATGCTGTACGCATTGCTATCCTTTCCTCATGCTATCTCAACAAGACTGAAACTCAGACTCTCAATCCCGTAAGAACTTCTAAGCTAAGAGCTTTATATATGAGGAGCAGCCCTACTGACTCAGCTGAAATGAAGAACTGTTGCTTCCAAACATACTAACAGAACTGATCAGTTTAGTCATGAAATCGTCCTCTGTCCTGTAAGAGGGACATGGTATTCTTTTCTTTCCTTGCTAATCTTCTCTGAATAATTAAACTGACCTAGTGAGACAGTGGAGTTTGGAAAGGAATGTAATTTTCAGCTGATTGTCCATGTTGTTGTTTCCATCAGACATCATGACTAGCTGTCTGAAAGGGCCCATAGCAGCATGGGATCTGAGCATGTTCGCAATATTGAAGTCATCGTCCTGCAGAAACAAGGTCAAAACTAGAGCTGGGGTTGCACCTGGGAATTTTGCAGGCTTGTACGTCCTGCCATGCTAAAGAAACAATGAAGGCAATTCTTTCCTTCCCAAGTCCAAGTTCTATTAAGGTAACTACACAAAGTTATAAATGCTGAGACAAAGCTGAAGGTGATTTAGGACAACACAGCAAATTTTGTTATACTGTCACTGAAGGCTTCAGGGTAAGTAGCTGTGTGCAACAAGAACGTATTTTCTTAGTTCAACAAGAGCAACCAATGAGGCTTCTTGTCATAAACCTCAAAACCTGTAAAAGACTGATGGAACCTTTAAAATTATTTTGATTCTACATAAAAAGTGTCACAGTTTTGAGATGACTAATGCTTTGCTCCTCCATAAGTAATGTTAGTGTTATGAGTTTACACTGTGGCTCATGTTGCCAGGCAGACCAGGTCTTGCATGGTGTTTTCTTTTGTACTCAAGTAATTCCACTAACTTTTTAAGCTCTTCATTTCTAGCAAAGTGAGACTGGGGAGACCTGACATTTGTTGTCATTCCAATACATGGACTCTGAACTTTGCATGGATCTGTTGGAAGAAAGATTAATTATCAAATACTGTAGTTGCATGTAGGCTACCAAAGATAGATTGTGTCAGATTGCTGTGATATCTCTGAGTTTGTGACCAAGAGAAATAGAGTACCTCTAATTCATCAAGATTTCTATAAATGTTTAATGCATGAAAAAAAAAAAAATGGTGATGGAAAACATAGGGCACGAGAAATGTAAAGAAATGGCTATGGGAGGGTTGTTGAGAACGGAGCTGAAAGAACTGTCAAGGGACAAGAACAGTAACTAGCAGTTTATTAATGATCAGTCTTGTGACCTACCTGAACATTTTTATTTGTGGCCCCAGCAAAAAATATGTGCAAATACAATGTCTGTAAGAGACAGAAAGCTGAGAGACCTTGACAATTCAGAGGACTGACCCTGACAACAGGAGAAATGGAAAACGGATAAAATTAAGTACTAATAAACTACAAGGTCATGCAGATGTTTTTTTGCTCTGAGCAGGAGGCTCATCAGCTGGAAGTAACAGAGAAGTGTTTTGCTGAATCTCACAATGACTGACAACTGCTGGAGCTCTGCAGCAGCAGGGAAGGGAAATATACTCTGAGATGTTCCCCTGGATGTTGCATCAGGGGAAGTATATCCAGGAAACATGTGGGATTCCTGACTTCTTTTGTACAAGGCACTGGGGAGATCCAGAAAAAGACAGTCCAGAAAAAGTGCTATTAAATTGAAATAGGAAATGGGGGACGAAAATAAGACTGTGTCTTTAGCAAAATTAAAACAGGGTAGGTGTATATTGGTTCCTACAAATATATCATCAGGGTAAGTGGTCAGAAAGAACTGATTAAATTAGGGGTGTACTGAATGTGATAGGAAAACTTTATAGGAGTCAACTGAATAAATGTTCTTTGGAAACAGATGAAGAATTTTAATAACCTGAAGTTTTGGAGCAGCATTCCGACAGGAGTCACAGGGGCAAGAAAACTACCTGGTTTCAAGAAAAACCATGAGAAATTTATCAATGAGATTGTGATGTTATGATATCAGTGAGATATGATGTGTCAGATGTAGCAGGGGATGACCTGGGAGGACTCTTCCAGTCCTATTTCCTATGTAAAACTATTCAATAGAGCCCCTGGTCTCCAGAGTATTTTTCTGTAAAAAGACTTCAATGGCAAGCTAGGGAAAATGGCCTTTCCTTTGGATTCTTTGTTTGCCCTTATCTATACAGGAGACATAGATCCGTTCAAAGTGACAATGAATCTTGTGGTAGGTTGGATGCAGATCTCTATTATCTGTATGACAATACCTCTCAGAGGTCCTGCTCATTACTGGGGCCCAGCTTCTTTCCATGACCTGACTTCTATGATCCCAGTTCATCTCTTAGCTAAATCCATCTGAAAATGTGTTTCCTTGATAGCCCCTTTAATATTTTATAGGTTTCTTACAGTTCTTGTATTCTTGTAATCTTCTGAGGTCCTTCACAGCAAGCCAAACAATCTTCTATCTTTCACAGTGCCATCAGCTAGCCAAAGCCATGAGTAGATCACTAATTCTCTGAGATTAGATCAATAGCAAATCACCCTCCATTATCCTGAAAAGATCTGACAACTCAGTCTCGTTGTAGCAACTGAAAGATTGTTAATAATGGATGCTGACTGACGAAATTCATAGGTATGAAAGGAGGTTTACCAGAAGCATGGTGTTCATGCATACTCCTTGTTGATTGACAGCCCCAGCAGGTTAGAGGTTACCCATGGAATACAGCCTTGATGGCCTAGGATGAAATGTTCCTTCTGACCCTTCTGTAAGCTAGTGATATACAGCACTGGCTAACATATCATTAACTTGCAACACCACGATGATGGGATTAAGACCCAGAGGGCTTTATCTCTACCTTATTAATGGCAATTAAAAGCTGCGTGACAGTTTTAAAACTTGTTGATGTAAAGAAAGTTAGTACCTGTCTTATAGTAGCAAAGTAAATAATTGTCTGGTTGCTTTGCTTTTCGTAATCTGTCCATGCAGCTGTATACTTTGCTGCAAATACAGCTTTTCGATTTATCAACAAAAGAGCAGGTAAGGCCCTATGTAAATAATAATGAAGGACACTTCCAGGTTGGATTTTTTCCCATTTAGACTGCTGAGAATGAAAGAAGCAGAGGATTTTCAAAACAAATGTCAGTATCTGTTAGATCTGTTTTTCAAAGCCTAATTACCCCAAAACACTGAAACCAAATTTTAGTTACTGAACACTTTGCCTGGCTAATTCATAGAGCACGTATTAAAAACTCTCCCCACCCCGCTTTATATGGAGGTGGATATTTATTCCTTCTTGGGTACTAGCTATTCGTGGAGTTATACTGATTGCATGGCAAGAAGTTTCATACCACTTGTCCATCTGCATAATCAAGGAAATGTGACTATGGGCAGAGCGACACTGCGAGTGCTGTGAACTAGAAATAGTTCTTTTATGTGCTACTTCTTTAAAATCTCAATCTACGTTGGAAAGAAATGATCAAACCCAAGTGTGCACACTGTCTGGAAAGTCCCTTCTCCCTCAAACATTTAGTGGCTCTTCTTGCAATCCTGCATATCCTGATTATTTAACTACTCTGGTTTTGGCATCTCACTTTTGGGGAAATGTTTCTGAACCACCTTCCTCACTCACTTCTGTTTTGCTGTCCAAATGTGTCCTGGGTGCTGTTTCATGAGAATTTGCAGTTATGGTGTTAGGGGACCCTTGAATCCTGTGAATTCTTCTTGATTCCTTGGAAAGCACAGTCAGTTTTTGTACTCCTAATTGCTGATCTCAACTCTGCAGAGTGACAGAGTGGAGCAAAAGTCATCTGTGCAGCTCCCAAAGAGACCTGTTCCCACTTGCTCCCCAACAAGCAGGGGCAAAGGTGCTAGACCTACTTTGCTCTGTATTGAGATTTGCTGGTTGTAGAGCCTGGGAAGCCTTTACATATTTGGTATTGCTTTATTGCTTTCTGACTAGAGAAAAGGAGTCTTAGCTTTTGCTGTTGCTGTTATTTCAGAGGTGTTGGTGGCTGTAGCAGCTTCCAGTAGCCTGTGCCTGGCTATGCCACTCTGGCTGTGCAGCGATGGCTTCAGGACTTAGCCTAGAGGTGCTTTATCCTCCTGTCTCTCCAGAAGCTGGGGACTGGGAGATGGCGCCTGTCATTTTAGCTTCTTGCCACTCCAAGGCAGAGATTGCCTTACGCTTGTAGTTTGTACAGCCCCAAGCACAATGTCAGCATTATGCATTAATTAATAATAGTGGCTTATATTGCTAATCACTTAATTATAAATTATGTGTGCTGGTTATGCCTGCCATCACATATTACTTTGTAGTTACATAGATACACCCATAGTGTATCTGGGCTTTTGTAAATCAGCTTGTAGTTGTTCAATGATACAAAGGCTATGCCAGCACATAAATCCGATGTAAACTGCTAATCATTTTTAAATGAAGACAAGACAATCTGAGTTTTAAATCCATAATGCAAGAGAATTACAGTGCATGTGCCTGAAATTTAGGAAGAGAACTTGCTTTGCAGACGTTTCAATTGTAAGCAAAATTCTGACGTTATGCGCATTACATGGTATTTTACTGAAATCGCACTCTGTGGCAGATTTGCATAAATGAATGTATTGTATTTTTTATAACTGTGAAAGCTTTAATTACCTAAACTCTAATTAGGCTTGCATTTTTCAGAAAACACAAGATATTAGCTTATTTTGTAGTTGGCTCAACTTTAATGTTTTCACACATTTGTAACTCATACGCAACAATATACTATAAAAACACAGGGAAAACACAGAGATGAAGGCATCCCTGGAATTTCTGAAGCTGATTGGTTGCTTCTTCTCTTGGTGTGTTTAAGCCTCATTGCATTGAAATTTTCTTGAATGCTGTCCTAAGGACCAAAGTCACACCTGATGTAAATTTGCCACGGCCAAATTTTATAGTGTTGCATGAAGGATGAATCTAAATGAGTATATTTTAATAATTTCTAGGAATAAAGGTGTTGTGTTAAAGGGAGATATTAATGGCATTGTTTTATAGTGGAATTTATTTGGTGGTTTTGGAACTCTGCAAGAGTTCTACAGATATTTTTTGTACAGTGAGGTAACAGTACTGTCTGGGTACTTGGCCTGCTGGGATTGCAACAAAGATTTAGGCACACAGCAGTGATTTTGAAAAGACTCTCGCAACAGGACTCACTTGGCACTTAGTGAGTCACTGCAGTGCCTTTCATCAAGTGGGAAAAATAAACCAGATAAATAAACTACCACTATTCATTACTCCCCCTTTTGCCTAGTCTATGAAGGAAGAAGTACTAATGCATCTTGTATTAATTCTGTTGAATTTTTTCATTTGCTTCCATAACAATACGCCTGTTGTGTCTGTGTTGGGTTGTCTAGATTTTGCCCTTTCCTGTAATGTAAGGCTGTGAAAATTACCCGTGTGTTTGTCACCATGTTGGTAGGTTGCTGTAACAAGCTCAAACAAGAACTACTTCTAAAAGCAATTCTGAAGCCTGTGCTGGAGCAGAGCATCCTGCCCAGCATTCACTGAGAGGATGCTACTGAGAGCATGTTGCACCTGCATTCTGCACTTGCTGTTAATACAGGTCTACGCACTGTTGATGTGCTAGCTGCAGTGTGTAGCCTTCCAGATGCTCAGGAGTTCTGCTTTTCTAAGTCAAAGGGAGGTGATGCTGCCTTGACTCTGCTGAGAGAAATTGTATAAATCTTCCAGTTTTATTCTAGGTGCTGCTTGCAGTGTTTCAGTTGGGTGGAGCCAAACAACATGTCAGCACTACCATTGCCTGAACGGGGGAAAAAAAAAAAAAAAAAAGACTGTTATTATTTTACCCATTATTATTACTGATGGCTTTGACTATAATTTTCTAGGAGGAATGAAAAAAGGCAAAGGAGCATCATATGTATTTCTTTATTTTCTCCTCCCTTCCTCCTTTTAATCCTTGCATGACTTGCAGCAGAAGGATTTGAGGAATTCTAAAAATAAATTGTTTAAAAGCAAAGTGAGAAATGTAAACTGTTGGGATCTACCGGTTGTATTTCTTGTTCTCTAACCTCAAGGCTTTCCTCTTATAATGCTGCCTGTGCCTTTCATTTAATTAATCATAATGCTCTGGGAGGCATCTTTTCAGTGCAGGACTGTTGAGAAAATATTACAGTTTGTGTTATGTTACTGTATCTGTGCTAAGTAACAGCAACTGGAGTGATGGACAGCATATCATTAAATGTGCCTTTCTGCTTTTCTAACATGTCATAATATTGTCCTAAACAAGTTATTCTGAACTCATGCAGGTACCTGAGGTTGCAAGGTATTGCTCAAGTTACTGTACCGGGGCAGACCTATCAGTCCATTCAGTGATGACATCAGCCCTCCTAACAACAAACAGTCTTTAGAGGGGCTCTAAATCCAGAAACCTCTGTGTCCTGCTCCCAGCATATATACTTGCATTATATCTCTGGATATTCTGCAGTCTCTGTGTGTGTATCTACCAGCTGGCAGAAGCTCCTGACATCTTCCTGTGTAGAACCACATGTGAGCCCTAAAAAGTCTGGCCCTCGGGTGGTGTAGATACAGCTATTGGGAAAGGTGATCTGGGATGGCATGGAGTTCACAGGCATATCCATCTCCTGTTATTTCATGAGGGCCGTGCTCTTCTAAACTCCCCCTAAGGGACTGTGAATGTAGGCTCAGATCCCCAAGAGGTATTGTACCTGAATTTATGAACCTGGACAGGACTAGTTCTTATCTTTCAAAAGGGGCAATACATCAATAAACTCAGGTGAAGGGTGGTAAGCAGCTGTCTGTCTGAGGTTCTTAGTCCCTTTCAGAAAGTGAGTCGTTTTGTGGGATGTCCTCTTGGAGTAAGGTACTAAAGAGTATGGATAAAGGTGGGGGAGGGTATCTGGCCTTATAGTACGTTATTGGACATTGATACTGCATATGTTGCTGTTCTCAGACATTTTCAGACAGACATAAGGGAATGAGGAACTCTTAACTTCAGGATACATCAAACATGTATGTTTTGAATAAGTAGAATTAATATTGACATTTTGTGCTTAAGTAGAATCTTTATTTTCTTAAAAACGGAGATGAATTCCAAACAGCAACATCAGCTTCTGTATAAACAAATGAATTAAAACAGGTTCAGTTCCTAGACCTGCTTCTTAGTCCTCCCAGTAACTTATGGGTATTATAGTTGCCAACTCCTCTTGTCTGTAAGTAATTTTCTTTTGCTTTCCTAGAAAAAAAGTAGTTAAATAATGAGAAAGCATTAAGTGGACCAGGAACTAGTCCATCAAATGCAGAAGACATGCATGTAGACACATATTTAGAGAAGAATGAGTTAGCCACTTCCCACTCTTATGAGCAAAATTTTATTTGCAATCATGTGTACAAGAGAAAGAAATTAACTCCAGGAAGAAAAGATTGATCCAGTATTTAAGTCTTAGCCATGGCACTGAGATGTTTGGGTTCCGATTCTTCACCCCTCGGGAACATTTTCTGTACTAGTTTTGGCAAGGACTTTCTGCCTCATTACACAGATATGACTACACATAGTGCCACAACACCAAGTGTCACTACACCTGCCTTCAGTGGCCTTGTGCTCACAGTGGAATTAGCAGCTTAGAGGTAGGAACATAGATTTGTTATAAAATCCACGTGGAGTTGGGAAGCTGGCCAGCAAGAGACTATTGCAAGCTGCTTCCCTCCATGCATAGACTCTTTAATCATCACTATTTGTCACCTTTCTGTACTGGGGCTTCACATCCACAAAGTTTCTCCTAAAGCTTAGTGTCTGACTTGTCTCTCAAGAACCAACAGGGAGACAGCAGTACTTTATCTGATACTTTACTGCTTAACACAATCATCCAAGACATCTGAGTTCACTTTCTTTTTCTCCTACCTTAATTCTAGCATCTCTTTTCTGGCAGGATTAGATCCTACACATCAAGCTATCAGCTAGTCCTAGGCAGGATGAAGGGAGAAGACATTCTTCAGGCTTCTTAAATCAATTCTTCTTGCAAAATTCAGTATTAACGGGGACAGAAAAAAGCTGTAAGAACAGCACACCCATTTGGGAAAGGAAGGTTGTGTGGCAAAGACTGTGAAGCAGGTAATAGAAATCAGATGCTACCATTACTGCTAGATGTACCTTCTTCCTGTAGGTGTGGTATATAGGAAATGGAGAACAATAATGGCTTTGTATGGAGCCCCTTCTAGTAGATGTATTCCAAAGGTACCTATAAGACCAGGCTGTTCTTCTGAGATAGATGGAGGTGTGTGGATGCCTGCTGGGGCATAAGAACTTGATCACCACCGAGTAACTGAGGCATTTCAAGACAGCATTTTCTAGGCATGCACAGTAACAAAATTGTAGAAACTGTGGAAAATGTAATACAATCAATTTGATGTGCCAAAAGACTCCTGGGTGTTCTATGGATTATATCCCTTCCATGCAGGCTGAATATAGCTGCCCAAGCCCTGCTGTGGGTCAGGTCCAGAACCTCTGTGTATTGGAGTTTTCCACCAGTAAAATGCAGACAGCGTCTTTATCTCCTCAAGGAGTTCAGCTATACCCCATTTTCAGATAGGTATCTAGCATAAAAAAAGGACAAATAAAAGTGAACAGTGTCCCTGTTAGTCTCCATGCTGGTAGGTACACATACCATTCCAACTTTATGTGGGATGTTTTGAAGGACAGAGTGGTAAAAGGCCAGCATTTCAAAACTGCAGGTAATTTGTGGGGAGATAAATTTGTGATTTTTCCCAACTTGGTTCCAAGTGATCCTGAGAAGCCAATAGGAGCTACTGATTCCTAGACTTTCTGAGACCAGACTCTAGGAGCTGCACCTGAGTCCCCTAAAAATGGAAGCATCTGAGATCAGCATGAGAAAAAATTTGGTGGAGTACCCTATGTCACGCAGTAGGCTTGTGCTGAAGCCAGGGCCCAGCATCCTTTCTCCAAGTTCTCCTAACAATAAGAACAACCTCCTCAGCAATTGCCTTACAAAAGGTTTGAACATCAGGTTACCCAGAGACATGAGCAGATAGTAGAGCAGTGATGTACAAATGAAAGTCCTACACTTTGACCTCCAACCACATGAAGCCCCATTACAATAAATATCCAACAACACATCCCTTTCCACACCACATGGATGCTGCCTTAGGTACAAAGGTACTAAAATGACTGTTCCATGTAATAAAACATGGTGGGAGAAATTATGAAGTATAAAGTGAGGTTATTGCCTTCACTGCTAATTAAAGTTTACTGTATCTTCTTGCAGCTTTGTTTAATGGGCTCCTACATATCATGGGGTGTTTCTTTAAAGAATTAAAAGAAAGCTCTTTTTAAGGTCACTCACTTGACCTCAATTCATTGTGTTGTGAATGCGGTATTGTAGTAGCACATATTGTGTGGGGTACAACACCATGTGCTGCTCCAAGACTCCCGTGGTAGCTAAGCACAAAGGGCTGTGTTAATGATGGTGTGTCAGCCTTAGCTTTAAATTTCCTTGCTTGAGTGCTAGTTTTCATTACTGAAATATAATATATGGTGTTAACCATTTCAGTACTGAACTGTGCACCAGGAACATACCACTGTTTGTGCTTGGACCTGGCCATTTCTGAAGTGCCAATGATTTGAGGTACCATTATTATTTTATTACTTAATAATGCCAATTAGGGAAAGCATTGTCAACTAGCACATAATGATCTTAGTGTCACAGTGTGATATAGCTATTACAGTGAGCATCATAGCCCTATGCTTATGCCATATAGGGAATAAAAAGCTTTCAGGTTTTTTTTTCTGATTTGGCCAAAAATTCCATGTTCTGAGGTTTTCACTTTGTTTCTTTGTGCCTTCGTTTCCTCTGCAGATAAATTATGCAAAGCTCTTTGAATACTACTAGTAGTAGTTTATGTATCATGTTTCCTCTCACAAAAGTTTTCTTAGGGGTAACTCATGTGGTACTGTCTTCTGATGCTAAATCCTTGCTTACTTTCAGTTTTCTCTTGCATGCTTTTCCCAGTCTGCTAGCTGAGTCTAGGTCCGTGTTTACATCATACATCTCAGGCTGCAGCTGCTGTGGACCCTCTTGTTTGGTAGAACTCTGTTACTTTGGTATCTTGGCTCTTTATCTGGCTCGGGTTGCTTCCTACTCAATACATGTTCCACTCATGAGGCGAGTGATCCAAAGCTCATTGAAGTAAATGGAAAAATTGCTGTTGATTAAATTATTTCACATCTGCACTCCCTGGCTCTACCAGCTTCTTCCATTGTCCACACATCCTGATTCACAAATGTATTAAATGACAGCTTTAGGAACATGAAAGCCTTTGGGGCAATGGCCTAAAGAGACAGCAGAGGGTAAAATTTGTGAGCATTATAGTGTTATATCTGTAGTACTTCCATTAATCAGTACTGAGCATCTAATTGAAAAGCTTGCCTCAGTCAGGCAAGGAAGGCTTGTATTTCACACATGCAGACACACAGGCAGCCCCTATCTCAGAGTGTAGTTCATTATTTCCTTCCAAATGCAAACTGAGCATCAACTATGTTTTGCCGGAGGATTTGGTTTGCTTTACTGTTTCCATTTCCATTCCTCTTTCATACAAATGTAGGGAAGCAGTAATACCAACTGTCCAAGAATCTGATTAAGGGTGTTGCAGAATAGTAATATGTGATAAGTGCCTGATCTCAGGGGGGATGTCAGACTGGAGGAGGCTGGAGAAGCAATGCTGAAGCAGCTCTGTCACCCTCCTGAGCTCCTGTAGGGATTGTCACTGCTAGAGCCCAATCCTGGTGCTAACTGTGTGTCCCAGAGGTGCTGCCAAGCTGCATCCTGATGGCAAGTCATCACCAAATCCTGCAATTCACTAAGGGAAAATCTAGGAATGTGGGGAGAGAGGAAGACAGATACTGTACATGACCTGCTCTCAGGCTCAGACATTCATGATGATAGGGTATACGCACACTTCATTTCAGTGTTGCCCCCAGTTGCTTCTTGAAAGTGACTCCTTGGGAAGACCCTTTACTGGATGGTGTGTAATTTATAACTGAATTTCAGTAAACTTCCCCAAACAGTTGAAATGGCAGAGAGGGGTATTAGTAGACCTCATTTTCAGGTGTCAGTAGTGGAAATTAAAGTGAATTCTCAAAAAGAATGGGCTGTTTACCAACAAAAAATTTTTTGGAAGCAGTCAGGATGCAATGTACAATTATGGCAACTGTGCACATGTGTTTGGTAAAGGTCACATGCATTTATGTGCTCAACAACTCAACTGTCACCTCTAAGATTTTCTTACTTGATTTTTTTTCTCTTTCCTTTGTTCCTGTGTCCATTGTCTCTCCGAGCTGGAGTGTCATTCCAGGCACAAAGTCTATGAGGTAACTACATACAGCCAAGCACAGATGTGGAGGGTAGAAATTCAGCAGTATGAACTCACCTGTCCTTAGAAGGAAGTTTGCAAATATTTAGAAACTGTTTAAAAGGATTTACAAATCTTTTGAGGTTTGCTGTCTTCCATTAAGACATGGATTCTGCTTTACCAACAGAACAGATGCTAGTTTGTAAGCCTGAATTATATAAATTTGTATCAAACCTTTCTCTTCATTACAAAAAGAATAGCAACATCATTATAATTATAAATATAGTTACCAAGGAAACTAGCTTGTCATAATTGAGTATTTATCCTTGTTTCATTTTTTATCCCAGGTTCTTTCTGTTCTGTATCCCACTGAACCTGAGTTGTGTGGTTTCTTTTTTTTTCTTTTTCCCAGTTAAAAGATATGGTAAACTGCTGCCAGGCTGGCTAACCTGTTGATCCACATCTTAATAGCGATGGATATATCTTGCCTGCAAAGTTTAAATCTAGATTTTCTTTCTTTACCCTTTTTAGTTTTTGGGGCTAGCAGAGGAGTCTGTTATAGTATTTCCAAACTTACATGCTGCCACTAAAAACATAATGAAAGAAAGAAAGAAGAGGCAATTCTTGGCTAACAGTTGGAATTAGCTCCCCTGAAATGTTTAAAATAATCAAGGAAAAGATGATGTCATATCCTGTGGTAGTGGAAGGAAAGGACTTGGCTTTCTTTGCTAAGACCTTGAAGCGTTTATTTTCTACAGCCACTATCTGGAGGTGATTTTGTTGGGTGTCTTTGGTTGTGATTTCTCACTTATGTGGCAGGTGTAAGCCATGCCATTGATTGTTGAGATCAATTACGTTACTCATACAAACTGAGTGAAACACTTTGTTGTGTGAGTGACGATGGGAACAGTCCCTTTCCTTGAATTCCCCTGCACTGTCATTTTAAGATAGGTGTAAGCTTTAGCTTTAACTGAATGTCACATTAATTTTATTATGTCTGTAGGTGTCTTTGTTTTTAAAATTCATGACAAGTTCCTTGCAATACATTTTTACTACATTACAGCCACCTGTTCTACCTTGGTGGGTGGCTGTAAATCTGGGACTGTCCTTTCGTGTGTGTGCACAGGAATGATTGTTTCTTATACAGCGTATTAGGAGCTTCCAAAATGTTTTCAAATCCTGGACCATCCTGTGAGGACACGAGCACGTTTTCTGGATCAACTTTCCTTTTCTGCCACGATGGAAGGGTCACCTGATGTCCCCTTCTTGTCTTTCCCATGGGGGACCCAACACCTGCATTTTCTCCTTTCCTAGCGACAGTTAGTTCCCTTGTACCTTATGCTGTCATTAAAACCAGTTTGCTCCTATTTCAGCTTCAAATAAATAATTCAGATTCTTGTGAATCTTAACATACTGTTACATTTATTTGTCAATATCTGACCTACTTAAAGAATGTCAATTATGGATACTGTGTGTTAGGGAAATATATAAGTACTTCCCTAGTGTCCCTTTGGTGCTTCTGGAGTTGGATACAGCCAACCATGTTCAGCTTGAGCCCTCAGCTCCCGTGAAACCACAGGCAGGTTGGATCAGGGCATCATTTCTGCTCCCTGGAGGGGAGCCCACTTCACTCAGTGGTGCAATAGGCCTGTGGAGTGAGGTGCTGAATGTGAACTCAGGATGATATACACTCAGTTTCTGTCCCTGTCCCCATTTTCTAGGTCAGGCTTGGAACAACCCTTTTCCATGTGCCTGAGTTTCCTATTTTTAAAATGAAGGTAATGATATTTGCTGCCTCCTTTTTTCCTCCTGTCAGTTTAATTGTTACTCTTACGGGTGGTGTTACACCTGAAAAATCTTGAAAAGATGTTCATCTCCATGCTGTAGCTTTTTGATGCCTGTTAAAGTGCCAGAGGCCTAAGTGATAAATGCATTTGTTTTATGGAATGAATTACAAATAAACTAACTTAATACATCATTAGAACCCTGGGCTTACTTCAGGTAGAGGTTTACGGGCTTGTTTTGTTCATAGCCAATGTTCAAACCTCCTGGAGACAGAGTCTTCTCTCTCTGTATATTTACTTTTAAGAGCTGTGAAATAATTTCATTATGCAGAGGCTGTCCAGTTCCTTGTGCAACACTGTAACCCGTATTCCTGGGCCACATAGAAGGCTTGTGATGATAGAAAGCGGTCTCAAGAGTCGATGCTGCAGGCTAGTCTTTTATTAATCTCCTGCAAAATGAGGTCCCACAGCAGCAAATCACCCAGCGCTGACACATTTAGTGCTCGTCTTCCCTAGTTCACATAAGGGGAAGAGCACTGCATCCCCATTTCTGAGAGAATGAGGTGCAGCATGCGCTGTGTCTAAGGAAGAGGTTCAGTTTGCCAAGAGCACCAGATGAGACATTGATGAAATCCTGGGAGCGCCTGTGTACTTCTGGTGGTGTGGATTGTAAATCACAGTAAGGGATGTCGATGCTTTAATTATGTGTATGTGATGGTCTATGTGTTTGTGCTTGTGGGTTTTTTATAAGTACGGTAAATGGAGAAGAGAATCTGGCCTGGCTCTGAGGCTGCTGCTGCTACTGGCGAGGCGGGAGAACACTTTGGCAAAGCAGTATGTTTATTTTTTTTTTGAACCTCCCTCCACAGACCCTCCTGCCGTACTATTTTTTTTTTTTTTTTTTGTGTTCCTTATCTAAGGTGCTGCTGGGACTGGCTGTGTGCTCCAGCTTACTGAGCTCTTTCCCATTTATCTGGTGTGGTTCCCAACCTATGATTTAACAGTGGTGTGTGCAACAGAAAGAGAGAAAAACAATGTTTGATCTGCTAAAACGTACCTTAAGAGCAAACACATACACATTGATGAAGGTATCAGCTGGGTTCTGCCTACAGTTATGTCAAACAAAGTATGCTAGGAAGTGCCAACTTTCCTTTTGTGCTGTGACACCAAGTGCTGCCAAAAGATATTAAAAAGCTTGCGTGAACTAGGTGATGGCAGCTGTAACTATCTAAGTTATTGCCTGGCAGCTGTAATGCTTCTTCAGTGCTGCTGGCTGCTTTTTATATTTGGTTCCCCATTTGTTTGCCCTTATTCTAGCAACCGATACCACCAAAGCAGGCAATCAGTGTGTTACAGCACATGGCCACTTGCTACTGCAAAATAGGCAGCTTAGTAGTGGCAATTGAGAGACTCTCATGCAGCAGCTGATATAAGTCATATTTCTTTTGGAAGAGAACCAATCTAGTGGGGTTTTTTTGTTATGTGTCAGTGTGAATCCAAGAAACCTTAGATGAGTCCATGGCAAAAGGCAAACACACACACGCACGTACACACACACACATTCACATGCACACACACAAAAAATGCAGCTTTCCGTGTTCTTTCCGTGTTGGCTCAAAATGTGCTAGAACAATATAGCCAGCTCCCAGCCCCTGCCAATCCTACATCTGCTCTCTAAAACCTCCAGCAAATAAGAATTACTGTGGGGTTGTTTAACCAACGCTTACAATATACACACTTTTCATTTTTCCGTCACTTCTATCTGTACACTGGTGGCAAAGGTTTGAGAGATAATGGAGAATGATACCCACTGGGCACTTGCTTTTTCAGTGCTTTAAGGTGGGCAGTAGCCACCTAGATCTCTATACTGTCAAGTTTTGGGTCAAAATAAAATGTTTTTCATTGCCATGGGCTCTGGGGAAATTGTCTGCACTGGTAGGAGGTAGGTTCCTGCTGGTTTCAAGGTGGGATTTTTAGTGAGTGGAATTGTGCTCTTCTTTTGAGTTTCCTCTCTTCAGTTATCTCTTAAATATTTCCTACAGTTCATAATTGTAATATTTCTGGGGGGCATGTTTCTTCTTTTCTCCTTTCTTTTCCTCATTTCTAATCCAGACTAGTTTTAAAAGTACTGTAACATGGTAATATTTTTACAGCATGATCAGCCTCAGAATGATTTCTCCAGCATGGAAAATGGACTGAAGTAGTACCTGGATCTTGCAGAAGATAGGGAAGAAGATCTCAATTGAGCTTCTAGGTTTTATTTTCCTTTACTGTTTAGGCTCAGCTGTTACAGAGACCTGAGACAATTGCATGTTGTCTCACAGTAATAAGACACTGTAATAATTCTTTCCACCAAAGAGTCCCAAAGCATTCATGAGTGTTTAATTACCTATTCCATTTCACAGATGAGGATGCTGAAATGCAGAGCAGTTAAGTGATGTGACAAAGGACACCTAGGTATTTGATAATGTAACTGGAAAAAGAAATAGCATGTTATTAATCCATTTCTCATCACAGTGACTGGACTGTACTTACCATCAATGCAACTACAGAAATTTACAGGGCTTCGGAGCCTTGACTCCAAATTTATTGCTTAACTGTTTGGTTTGTTTTTTTTTCCTAGTATGCTGTGACTTTGAAAATCCTTAGTTACCTCTGAATATCCTTTGTTTATGTATTTTTCAAGAAGACAAATGTATCACTGTTATTTCAGAATGTTGAAGAGGTTTACAGAAAGTGCTGTAAATTGTAGTGTGTTGGTAGGACTGGAGGAAAATTAGGACTGGAGGACTAGGTGGAAACTTGCATATGCACAATAATTTCATATGGAAAGGCTGGCATAGCTTGAGTAGCTAAAATACCTGTGGGGTCTGTGAGACAGCCCTATGTTGGTTAACTTGATACCTGTTAACTTCAAGCATTTTTCATTGCTGAAATAAGGTGACCTGTTCTTTAATTGCCCTAGCATTTGTGGTTTGTTTTTTTTTTTTTTTTCATATCCATGGATAGAAAGCAATGCTTATGAGTCAGACATACTCATGGGCAATGGCTCCCAGACAGCAACAGTGGGATGAGCCTAAGTCTTAGAGACTGCAGTGATTGTTACCCATTATATTCCACACATATCAGCGGGGCTGGGAGCACCCACCTCTAGGTTTCCAAACCACTTCTGGTAGTGGAGCTGTTCTTTACTTCATGATATGTTTGACTGCCTGCAGAATACCATGATCTTCTTCTTATCCTCAATTTAGAGACTGAGGATCCTGTTATGTATTTAGAGTGGGTCACTCACAATCAGTGGCCTCTTCATGAAATCTTGTCTGGGATGCTTGTAAAATAATATCCTATCATCTACATTAGTTACCTGGAAAATAGTAAAAGGTGTTTGGTAGGGAAAAATTACCTGGTTTAGTTTTGTTTCCCTTTATTTTCATTTTGACATGGTTGCTTTTTCTAAGGCCATGGAACAACCTGAATCAACTTTCACCATTATTTTCCATTAATAAATGCAAAGTACATTACTTGGAACCTCTTATGTCTCCATTTTTTTTTCTCTCTGATAATACCATAAAACCAAATATAGAAATGTTTTCTTCTGAGACCTTCAGACCATTTTCAGCCCCAATACATTTTTCTCTCTCTTTTTTTTTTTTTTCTTTTTTCTTTTTTTCCCCTGGAGCTTGATTTGAGCTGTTCTTTCCCTCAAGAAATGTGTGTGTGTGTGTGTGTAATGGAAATGCTGACAGACCCTTAACTATAACAGCACGAAAGGCGCCACTAAAATAACAGTGGAACAGATGCTGTCACCACTGCCCCTGGTGGGGAAAGAAGATGAAACAGAAGGGCATTAGAGTTGGTAGATGGCAAATTAATCCTTTTGTACTAGCAGCTGCAACCGCCGAGATGCTAGCATTCATGCTTAGACACTTCCCGTACACCAATCTCTAGTAGGGGTGGTTGGAAAGGATGAGGCAATGAAAGGTCAGCGGAGCTTTTTTCATAATAATAATAATAATAATAATAAATGTTGGTGTATGTTCTCTGCTATGACTAGGCTCTTTTTACTGTGGCAACCCAATCAGGGATCTTTCTGGTATTTTGAGATTCTTAGTATTTCCCAAATGCTGAAGTATAATCCTAATGTAATTTTTTTTGTTGTTGTTGTTTTCTTTCCTCTCCCCAAGCTTTTGATGATGAAACTCTGATTTTAAAACATGGTAATGAAAGCTCAGTTCTCTTTCTTATGCTTACATTACCAGGCAAAACAAACAAACAAAAAATCACTGTTATTTTTAAGCAGTGAGTAAGGAAGTTAGAATTGTCATTCCTAAGACAATCTGGGTGATTTTCTGGGGGTGTTACAGAAACCCAGAAAGACCTGTGATCTGAAATGGTTGGATTAAAAAAGGAATCTTGTTTCCAAGGAAGGCTGAGTGGACAATGTAAATCAGAATTTTAGGGGCTCAATTTATTCCTACAGGATTCTTTTTTTTTTGGTGAAAACTTGTTGAAGAGAGCTGTGCAAACAATAGCTTGTGTAAGCCAAAGCTGGCATCCAGCAATTCTTAATGTCTGAATGAAAGTGCTATTTTTTTTTTTCCTCCACAGTACATGTTGCCAAGAAAACAAGGAGTAGTTGCTTTAAGCATTTACAAATGGTAATGCACCAACAGCTGGTCTCAATCCAACTGAGCTATTGTAGGGGTATTAAAAAGACAGGCCAGAGTTTGAGATCTACTGCCAACCTCCCTTGCAGAGTTAGGGAACATTTTACTTGGAAAAAAAAGGTCTTCTCTTCCTGCAGAGATCCACGGTTCTCTTCTCCTGCAGAGCCTGAGCCCTGCCTGGCAGAGTAGGCAAAAATACATCGGTAGGCCAAATGCTTCATTGACATGAAAGTGGAGGATCCAATAGGTCTCCAGCTAGATTATTTATCTCGGTCTAATATTATAGTCTTCATCTGTGTTTTTCAGATTCTGCTTGTTAGATGAATAGTAGTTTCATGTCAGTATATTTTAATAAATTTTCTTGTTTTTCTAGAAAAACCTTACAACTAAGTGCACATAATACTAGTATTAAAGAAATGTAATTCTTCTGAATTGAAGGATTGTTCTGAAGGGGGTTTAAATCTGAAAGACTTTTCTGCTTTCTGCAAAAAAGCACTCACACTCTTATCCCCATCCAGCATGAACTGTAAAATATTTTTGGGCACTTCTAGGTTTGTAGGTAAATATAATACTAAATAGTAGTTCTTTTCAAATATAATTACATAATAATTACAGATGAACCATGTTTACATCAACTGCCCTGAGGGAGCAATAAAAATTATGATCTTTCATTCTAAAGGCCTCTGTTATAAAGTACATTTTATATATGCTGCCTTTTCTGAATAGAAATGTAGTGTTTGGCTTTTCCCAGAAAGATAAATGAACCTATTTGTTGATGTGCCACACTTGAGCTGGACATTTATGTGACATAAAACCCACTAAATTAATTGTAAAACAAAACAAAATGCACACCTCCCCTTATTCCCCCCCCAAAAAAAACCCCCCAGCTCCCCCCCCCCCAACCACATAGGC
>JANIJG010025442.1:89295-140369 GCA_024611175.1 Megaceryle torquata
CCCCAACCACATAGGCAAATGTGAAAAATATACCTTTTTCTTCCTTGCTAGAGATACATGTGTTTCTAGGCTGTTTACAGATAATGGCACAATGCCCACTTGTTTAGGTTTGTGTGTGTATTTATTTTTTACTTTTTTGGATTTTTTTTTTTTTTTTTTTTTTACAATCATATGGCTTGGTTCTGGTTTCCAGATCTTGTCCGAGAGCTGTTATTTGAAATAAAAATGTTTGTATCCATTTCCTCATTAATCATTGTAATACAACCTGCTGCAGCTAAATGACAAAACAGATGCAACGATGAAAATTAAAAGTGATGGATACTTATCTTTGGCTATAAAAGCTGCTAACAATTTAGAGAACTAGAGTGCCTTTTGGAGCTAGAATGTGGCAAATGAGAGAAACAATAATAGGGCTAAAGAGTTTGCTGTTTGTAAACCAGATAACTATGGGGAGGATGCATTGCTGTCTAGCACCTGTTTTATGTGGTTTGCCTTTTCTATTGAGTAAGATCAAGTGAGGTATCATTTTAATGTCTGATATGCCTTGTATAGCATTGTTGGAACTGGATGTAACCCAACCCCAACAAAACTGCTGGAAACATGACCTTGCTTTTGTATGATGTTTTGAACTTGAAAATAGGCCTCTTTCTTTTACTCTACCACACACACTGGCATGGCTTGCAAGCTTTTCTCTGTAAAATGGGTTCCTTTTCCCTAATAAGAGCAGACTTATCCTGATATGAAATGTGGTTTTGAAATGTAACACTGTAAATTTGGCTTCCTTATGTTTTCTTTGCCAAAATTTTTTCAATGCATTCGTTGGGGTTTCTGACTCTGAAGGGTGCAAAACTACAAGGGTCAAAATCATATGGTGGAAATATTTATGGCAGCTCCCTTGGCTACTCCATCCTTGAGTGCAGTAAGAAGTATTCTCTCATCCATCTCTAGTCACTCTCTTGCTACAGCTCAGACTCTGTAACCTGTTCTGTGCCGTGATGTGTCTGTGATTTGGCTGTACACTTTCAGAACACTAATATACAACTCTGAAATTGTCATTCAAAACCTTCAGGTGCTTGCAATGATTGTCCAGATGAAGCTATTGAAAAATGTATGATAATACCTATACTCATACTTCAAATCTATATTTTGAATGTTCTAGACTGGTCCTGTATGAATATTTTTAAATGCTCTGTTTATGCACAAGAAAGATACTTTGCATTCACCCAAATTTGAGAGAGTTGGAAAGAGAATCTATGGTATTTGGGATCTGAGATAAATGAGGAAGCAGCATGAAAGAGGGAGCTGCAGAGCAGCTACTGGGGTTGTTATGGGTGTTGGCTGAACACTGGGGTGAGGGGTATGGATAATTCAGGACTTCAGGAAACAGCTTCCTGACACAGAGAAAACACAACTTTGGTTTCCCTTCTCACAGCACACATTGGACTTTTCTTTCAGTAAGACTCAAGGTGCTGTCAGTAGCTATTACAGACCCTGTGGCATTTTTAACAGCTGTCACGTATGTTTCAGGCCAAGTCGTGAAGGATAATTGCAATTTGAGCTGAATGGATGCTCCTCACGTTTTGTACCAAAACCATTCTCTAGTGCTATTGCAGACAACTGTGAGGCCTGTATGTGGTCCACCCCAGAAGCAACAACACATTGGTGGAAGAGAAATTTTTTTTTCCTTTTGCTTATGACACTGTGCTGACAGGAGTTGAAAGGCAGCATGGCAATCCAAGTTCTCCTGTTCATTGTTCATGCTCTGTTTCAGATGCAGTTTCTTTCAATACATTGCTTTTATCCATTTGAACTCAAGTTTCTCTTGAAAAAGTAAATGCTTCTGAGAATGAAGAAGGATTCTGAGTTTTCCACTGTCTTCTATTGTGATTTATTTGTTTGCTGTCTTTAATGATTTCTATGTTTGGAAATAGAACAAGTATAGCCTTGCAATACAGACAAACTAAACAGAGGAAAGGCAGAGCTTAGGGCATTGTTAAAAAGCTTAGGAACCTTTTTCTCCAGGTCATTAGTTGGCATGTACCCTGGGGAATCTAAGGTGGTGAGTATTTAACTGTCAGTAAGGAAGAAGGAATATCAGATATCGAGCAAGGAAGTAAGAGGATGATGTATGAGGGAAATGATTAATAGGGGAGGGCAACAGGTGATAGAAGATGTGACATAAAGCAGGCGGCTCCTTCTTTTACTTCTGCATCAGTTGCTAGGTAGCTTACACTGTTCAGATTCCTTTCAGATCAGTTCATAAGTCGCTTATTTTCTCCATGCATCACCTGTGGTCTGTTTGAAACAACCTGATGGTCTTACTCCTGCCTATAAAATCAGAAAATCCTCCCTATAAGCAGGGAAAAAAAGCCTGCCCCTGGACATGCAGCAACTGTGTCTGTGAATGCTGAGTGAAACAGCCACTCATATTAACTTAAATTTCTGTGGATGCCCTACCTCCCATGGCAAGCTGCCAGTAAGAGAGATTCCAATATGAGGCTGCTTCTCCACTAAGTTGGAGTTTGTGTTAAATTATTTTAATTCCCTCAGTATTAATGGAGAAATTCAGAGTGCACAGTGTATGCAGATATAGAGTTTTGCTTTCTCAGATTCAGCAGCAAGTTGGAGCTGAGTATCCTGACTTTTAGAACTTTGGTCTCAGTAATTAGACACAGAGCATATATTTTTGAGGCAGAGAACATCACTTTGTTATGAGTACATCCTTAGCATAAGATATACCCCGCATCTACTTGTGACCTTCAGGGTCACAAAGCAATAACAGCATCACCTTCTGAAATCTCCAAGATGCAGCTGAAGATTTACCCTTTTAAATTTTCAGCAATCAGGACTTTCAAAACTTTCTGAGCTGCTGGCTGCATTGAATTTAATAGTCCATGATAGACTTATTTCTCCATTAATTTTTATAATTCCTTTTTGAACCCATTTATACTTCTGGATTTCACAACATCCTGTGAACAGCAAATATCACAATTTACTTTTGTTGCATGAAGATGTATTTCCTATTGTTTATTTAAATTTTTCTACCTGATAATTTCATTGAGTGCTTCCAATTCTGTTTATTAGCACATGTTCACCTTCTTAATACTGTTCATGCTTTTGTAAACTCTATCTCATCTTTATTTTGTTGTCTTTTTTCTAGACTGATGAATTACATGTTATTTCTCATTGCAAAAAAAGCTGTTCTGTGCCTATGGTCAGCTTGTCCACCCCTTTTTATAATATTTCTATGCATCCTGTGCTCTGAGATAGAGATGACAAGTATTCAAGATGCAGGTACATTGTGGATTTATCCAACAAGGTGGTAATTTATTTTTTTTTTCATTCTGTTTTTATCTGATCTTCTTTCCTAGCAGTTTCTAAAATCCACTCTGAGCATTTCTGACAACAGCTGAACACTGAGGTGACCTTTTCTAATTATTCAAAGTGACTCCAAGATTTTTCTCCTGAGCAGTGCTGATCATTGTGTACCTATAGCTAATGTTATTTCTCCCCACATGCATTAGTTGGCATTCACTGCCACTGAATTCCATCTTAGTTCACAACATTCTTCTGCAGCTCTCCAACACATCATATTTATATGTGTATACTAATTTTATTTATTATTTTGGTTTCTGGCAATTTATCTGCTGCAGAGGTCAGGCTTAGTGATCCATTATTCCCCCAGTCTTCTGTGTAGCCCTTAGGAAATACCCCAATGTTTTCACATTTTTTACCTTTTCTTTCTCTGGATACTGAGGCAGAATTGAGGACTTGGTTACAGGCCTCTATCAGTAACTGTATAATATCTTTGTTTTAGAGCTCTTGAAGATGTACTTTCTAATCCCAGTGACTGGTTACTATTCATTTATTGATTTGTTCTAAAGACTCTTCAACTCACCTTTCATCTTCAGTCTAATAATTTGTCACTTTCTTTAATAATTTTAGATTAAATATGGCTGAGGTAGCAGCTACTGGAGTCTTCTGAAGGCCTAGAAAACAAGAGGCATTATCGCCAATAAATTTGGAATGTTTTGGGCTCTTTTTAAGTATTATTGTTTGGTTTTTGGTTAATTCTGCAAATTTTTGATCTCAAATTAAGTTTACGCAGCTTGCAATATCAGAGCAGAGTTAAAGAAAGAGTATATTGTCCAATATTGAGCCTCATTTAGTTTTTCTGGTCAGAAATAAAGCCCTATGTAAAGAAGCAAAGTATTCCTGTTTCCTAGGACTTTTTCACTAAACATTTCTTACGTTTCTTAGTGCCAAAAAATGTTTTGACTGTTGAGTGAATAACTTTCCATTAAACTTTTTGTGCATGCCCAAATAGCAGAAAGGAAATTCCCCCAGCTTTGGTCTAGTAATATTTGTAAGAACATAAATCTCAAGTTGGTAAGTGAAGGACTTCCCTGCCTACAAGATAAAGTTTGAACTTGTTCAGACTTGCATGAAACATCTTCAGAGCCTGAGAACGGGTCCCCTTTTTCATAAAATTCCTCTTTCTAATATCAGTACTTTACATATTGAACTTCTGACAAGTGTATAAGGATCAAATTTGCACTCTGACCTAAGGATTTTTCTTCCAGTAACTTTGAGACTTATTTAAGAGTAGGCAAGTCAGTCTGTCTTCATACAGACAGAGGAATTAGGAGGCATTGAAATTAAGTGATTTACAAGGGAAAATTCAGTGATAATGTTCATATTCATGGTTTCCTGGCTCTCAGTCCTGTAACTGGATCCTTAGTCAATTATTTTTCTGTCCTGTAGTTGTGCTATCCTGGCTAAGAATGAGTCCAAGCTATGAGTCTGTATCTCAGCATCCCCAGTAGTCTGAGAAGTAGCCTGTAGGTTTTCTCTTAAACACCTTCAGTGTGAAGCTGAATGTGTTTGGATACCCGAAGAGTAGCTTGAGTTTTCATTTTCTCTAAGAGTTTTTATTTATACTAATTTTTTCTGATCAAAGTTTGATGATTTCAAACCCAGGGAGGGGCTGGAAGGAATCAGTGGGTTGCTACCAACCAGTGACATTAGCAATTGCAATGAGAAAAAAATCTGATGATAACTCTTCAGCTGGGCAGCCTTGGAGGAAAAACAGATGAAATCACTTTGGCTAAAATGGATGTCTGCAGCTTTGTTAAATCTCTCACAAAGAAAGAAACCCTTGCCTGATAGTTTTTACAAAGGCAGGAGCAGACAGAATGCCAAGATTAAGCTCAGTTTAGGCAAACATTTCAGTGGTATTTCAGTACAGAAACCCCGCTTTCCTCCTTGCACTGCAAGAATCAAGAGCAGTGCAAAGTCTTGGGCTTAAGCATGCCTTTTTCCTTCCTATAACTATCAGTTTAAACTCAGACACGAGGCAAATGCTGGATTTGAAAATGCAGCTTTCAGTGAGCAATGAATCTGGCATCCCCACCCTACATTGTGCTGCCAGTCCTTTTTTATATACCAACTCGTGTGCTTCCTACCGCCTTATGAGCTGGGGCTGTCTGTGCCATGATGTCGCTATTATGACAGTGATATCGCCAGTTGCCTGCTCCATCCCATCCCTTTAGATTTGGAGTTCTAAGACACAGCAGATTGGGAAAAACAAGTAAATGTCAACTGTCTGGACTTAAAATTAGTCCTTTCTTCTGAGGATCTCATTGCACTTTATACACCCAAGTCAATTCTCCTGGCAATGTCAGAATTAGATCTTCTCATTTCACATGTATAAGGCACCACACAGTTGAGCAGCTTTCCTGGGAGAATACCTGAAACATGTTACCTCCAAGAACAGATTTGCCTCTCCTTATTCCCATACTGTGTGCTAGCCAAATAGCTGTTCTTGTCCAGCAGTCTGAGCCGAGGCCTGATGAATCCAAATCATGAGTAAAAGTCCAGTAAAATAACTTTTAGACACCATGTTTCAGGACAGCTTTTCGGGGGAAAGCAGCTGCCTTTGATAGCTGTGAGACTTATGATGGGAGCTCAGGACCTCTGAAAATCAGAACGTCTGCTAATATATGACATCCTGTGCCGAAATACAGATTGCACTGGCTTGGGATCCCCAACTCAGCTGTGGAACAATTCTCGTCTGCGATCATCTGTCTGCTCTAACAGTGATAAATGTTCTAGCAGGAAAAAAGAAAAATGCATTTACAACATATCCTTTGCTGTTGTCTTTCTGAACCTGGACAGCTGATTCTACTCTCCTGTTCCACATGGGCTCAGCTATTACGTGGGGCCATCTCTTCCTTCTGTTATTTGCAGACTTTGTTCTTCGCTAACCAGCTGGTTATCCAGTTACATCTGACTTACCCATTAGAGTTTGATTTTCTGTTTTCCTTCATCTCTGCTAGTTCCTCTCCATCTTACGTCCCTTACACAACCTCCCAGTTACTCAGATACCTGTCAGTCTCCTCAAGTGCCCCTGGGAAAGCTGAGGAAGTAACTGGAGCAGGGGGAGATCTCTATGAGTAGATAGTCAGAGGTCAACTAACTAATGCCTGTAGTAATGTGGTAATGGAGTGCTGCAAGCACTGTAAATTGGGAGAACACCCACTGAACCCTAGCTAAACCATTTTGTATTCACATACTTTGAATGTGCCTCAGTCAAAATTGTGGGTATTGCAGAGTAAAATGCTCTGAATAAATGAACTCGTATAATTAGCAAATAAACTTTTCCATCAACTTTCCAATAACCCTTTTAATTTCCCTCCAGTGGTTTCTGAGGTTAGCTGCTAAAGTAGTCATTTCCCTTGAACCAGTTCCTGATAAGCTCTTCTCTGATTCATAATATGGTCTGCCTACTCACATGTGTTCTTCTCACCTTTTCCTCAGTCTTTTCTCGGGTCTGTGATCATTGCCTTTTCTCAGTACAGGGGCTGCATGAAGACACATGAGTTAGCCTATTAGCAGTTTTTACAGATTCGTATGCTGCCTTTCCTGGGCTATCAAACTCCATCTCTTTATTTTTTTCACAGGGTGTATTAACCTGGGAAGACTGTTTCTTGTTCTTGTGCTTGATCACTGAGAATTATCTTGGGTATTTCTCTGTACAGAATCACTGTGTCCCAGCCTTCTCTCCACATCTACCTCTGCATCTTATTTCCAGCTATCCTCGTGGCTGACTTCATCTTCCTCTTCCTTCAAAACTCTTCTAAGACTTCAAAGACCTTTATAGGTCACTGCTTCAGGTAAATTCATTAAGTTACTAATAAAAATAATGAAGAAAAAACCCCCCACGTTTTACATCCTGGAAGAAGGCCTGTAATCACACTAATGATTTGCTGATTTTCTTCCTGTATTTCCATGTTATCTACTCTTTTATTGTGTAACTCACATCATGGCTGAATTCATGCTTATTTCTGTGTGGCTTTGTGTATTATAAATGTGCATGGGAGTCCTGATAATACACCATGTACGTGTTATTTGGAGAATATATGTATGTGAATATTGCCTTCCAACTGAACTATATCTGGAGAGAGATACTGGAAAGTAGAACTTCTGTTCCCCCAGATAGTGTGTATATGCAAAACACCAGACTGAAGGAGCATCTATGTTATTGCTTGCTCAAAGCATCAGAGACTCTGTCATACATAATACAGAGACATCATTACTAATATAAAACACTGCTGGGGAGAAGGGACACATGGGCGGGCCAAGATGGCAGATGGCTTTTAGTAGCATGCTGCTTTCAGTTCTTCTACCTTTGTAATTTGTGCAATTTAAAGCCTTTGGTTACTGTTTTTAGTCTGCTGTCCGTTGGCCCTAGTGGGAGTTTTTGTTGTTGTGCAAGAATGCAGTGTATTTTTAGTGAGGGACACAGCCAATAGTATGTGCTGTGTTCTCCTAGCGACTGGTGTTACAAAGGCAGGCTAGTCAAGAATAGCTTTTACGATCAGCTGGTTTGCTGAAGAATTGATGAAAATAGCAGTTGTCTTGGCCATATAACCTCTGCTCTGTTGTACTGAAGGATTTTGTGGTTGCTCTGTAAGGCACTAGTACTGAGGTAGAAAGCTCTTTGGCAGCTGAAGAGGAAAAGAAAATATACCTCAAAGAGAGGCAGTTTGTAAGTGGGGATAGGGATGTAGGAGAGTATCTTCCCTGATTTGTGTAGTGATGGAAAAATTCTTTGTGGGGGGTGAGGAAAGTGAAGGGCCCTTTCTGTGCTTCAGGAATAGTGTTCAGAAAATCCGAAGTTACCTCTGGCCCCATTGTGTGGGCCAAAGTCACCCAGGTTCCTTTAGTCCGAGCCTCACATCTGTAAAATGAAAATAACGTTTTACCATTTGAAAAGGCGTTGAGTCATTCTCTATCCCTTCATTCTCTGGGAACTGTAATGCTCTCTGAGACCCATTGAGGGATGATGCTAGAGAAGCACAAGGTGCTGGTATAGTTGGTGCCAGTGATAGTTCCACTGGGCAAGACCACGACTGGCTTGTGTGTAGCCGTGGAAATTTCTCTTCCTTTTTGCACAAACTGCGCAGGGGCAATCACAGCCATAAATTCTGCCCTTCAGATCAGTGCCTGCCATCAGATGCAGCAAAGGAAGTAGACTAATTTTCTATCCTCAAAGCACTTTTTGTCTCACTTCAGAACCATAAAATTTAGCATCCGCTACATCTTATGCAGAGTGGGCTGCTCACTTCCAGCTGCTACAGTAGATTTAACTTTTTTGATGTCTGAACTGCCTTGTTGTGGCTTCGTCCAGAAATGGAAGCACGCAAGTGCTTTAAAGGAACCCATTGCAGATGGGAGAAGCAGGAAATGGTGGATATTTTGTGAGGCACCCTTTCACCTGTGAATAGATACCTGCTTTAATATCTAGACTTGTGAAACTGAAAGAAGCAGACCACCTTGTGGAAGATTTTGTGGATGCTTCTGAACTAGAAAGAAGCCCAAGAGGCAAAGCCTGAAATTTGGATCACTCTCTTGTCTTTCCTCCTTTTTTACAACCCTTCTGCATTTTGTGATGTTTTGCTTCCATCTCTATTTTTTTTTCTTTTTTTTTTTATGACTTCTTCTCTAATTGGAGCAGGTAAAAACATCTCAGCTAAGCATAACCAATATTGTACTGAAATGTGGTTTTTAACTTTACACAGTACGCATTTTCATGGCCGTTTTAATATCAAACCATATTTGCATATGTACAAATTTATATGCATCTGTTACCGAGTGTGGGACTCCTTATACTGAAAAGCCGATGCCCAAGCACGCAATCTTGCCAAGGAATTTTGTTGCATTTCTGTAATTATGAGAACTTTGGTTCAGACCCACAGCTCAGAGATGCATTTCTGAAATACTCTTGCATATGTATGTTTGTTCTTTTGAGCTCAGAAAAGTATTCCGCCTGAAGCCTAAGTACCAGATGAATTTGTGAAATTAGTTTAGGAATTTCCTAGTCATGATTTAGTTGTGGGTTGTTTTTTTTTTTTTAGACTCCTGCTTCCTAGGATTTTATCCATTTCCCTATGCTCCAAACATACATTAAAAGTGGATTTTTAAATCAGAATTTGAGTGAACATAAAGTATGAATGTAATAGCCTATTTTCAACTCTATTTTCAGGACTTGTTTTCATTCACAATGCATACAGTAGCTATAAAAAGACATATTATATTTTCAAGGTCTGTCACATTATTTACAATGTGAGAACATAAAACCTCTCTGATGTTTCCTGATAAACAGTCAGACCCAGTAGCACAGCTGAACAGGTTAGGTACAGCAGGTGGAGTAAAGTCAAGGGTATAGGAACATACTCTTTCTAGAGGACAAGAGTGTACTCTGATATCTGCAGTTTCAAATGCTGGAGTATGTGGGTTAACACAAACATTTCTAGTATTTTGTGGCCTAGCATTGCTGCCTTCCAGGCAGTCAGTCATCTAAGCAAAATTTCCACATGGGTGGCTGCTGAAAAACACAATGCCCCTTACCCTAGGGTGAATCCCAGTTTTGTTTAAGTCAATGACAAAACTGCCTTTGACTTCAATGGGGTCAGGACTGGTGATGTCTGATTTCTATTTGTGCTTAGGACTGTAGGTATCTTGCAGGAAAACAACACAGACTTCTGCTCATGGGCTGGAAGAACTCCATGTATTGTCAGATCTTTCAAGTTTTATGGCCAAAGAGGGTTTATTGTACTCTGAATCTAGACGTGCCAATAGAAGAAATTACTGTCCTCCTTCTCAGAGGTTACTGCTTCCTGACTCTTTAAATTGTTTAAGGGAAAATTATCCAGGTTAGTTTATACAAATAGAAATTGTGGTTTCAGCTGGGTTATTTGACTTGGAGTGAATTGGGGAGCATTCATACATGCTGTGTAGCCCACAGATCAAGATAAAGTGAAAACCAGAAGGTGCAGAGCTGGCTCTGAGTGTTAAACGTTGGGTCAGGAAAAGGACATGTGCCCATAGTTTAGGTCATTAGAAGAGGGCCACAGTCTTTTCATTCCTTTGTGTGCTTAATATGGCTGAAGGGCACTACCTACCTGAGCTGTGTGCACATGGAGGTACAATGGCCTAATTACTCTCAAGAAGAACCTTACAAAGATAGATGGCTATATGGAGTTTGATAGTTTGCCCAAACCAAATAATTTCCTTAAGGTTAACTGAAGAACTTTGATCTCCAGGTCTTACATTCATGTTGGAAGACTTTTTCCTTATGTTCCATCTTTGCTGATCCTGGTGTTCTCACACGGTTGCTGACACATGCTGAGTCTCTCAGACTGTTGCTGTGAGGTCTGCTGGTGGGATAGGTTGATAGTTAGTGGCATGTTCTTGTGCTGTGAGCTCAGTGCCCTTTCACAGAGTGGGAGGTACCTCACAACAGCTGTGTTGCAACAGCCACATAAGGCTCTTCCTACTTTAATGTAGCTTTTGTTGTCTGCTTGTTTTTGATAGTGCTCCAAAATGACATTTCAAATAGCAACCTTTGATAAATGCATTCCACATTTACATTTAAGAGTCATTGTCAGGCCTACTAGGTGCTCACAGAAAAATATGTGTGTGGTTACATGCACACAATGAAAACAGAAGCAGTATTTACAATGACGTGCTTTCCACATGGAAATGCAAGGCACTAGTGGATATAATTTGGTTCATGTACAGGTTCAGGTACTGGCGAGTGCTCTGGTGAATGCAACTGAACTGAGGAGTTGGTATCTTTCTCTCTGCAATTTTAATGTCCCTGCTATATTTTGTTTTTCTCTAAAATGGATGCTGCTGGGCTAAATCATTGGAGAATGGTATAAATTAGGCAAAACCAAAGGGAAAATATAAAATGTTGCTGGAACAACACAAATAGACTCCTTCAGTGGGGAGCAGAGCTTTAATTTCTTCTAAAATAAAATGACTGACTGATTTGAGCAATACATACTCTGGATCTCTTACATGTGCAAATGGCTGACAAAGGCAGGCTTCTTGATTTGCAAGTAACAGAAGTAGTTTTTGTTATGCAAGTATAAGTTGCAGGACTTTGGGCTCAGCTGTGTTTTACAAAAAGAGGAGGTTTCCGCTCATTTTTATGATATAGTTCTTCATGTACAGAGTGAACAGTCTTTGATGGCTGACCATAAACAACATTTGATACCTCTAATCTGTGTCTCCCTTTCTGTGGAAGAAATCTAGTCTTATTTAGAGAAAGCATTTTAAGAACATTTATGTATCATACCATTTACTTTCAAAATGATTCCATAACTCCATAATTCACAGACTGCACCACTTTGATGCCAGTATTTCTTTTGCATCTTGTTTGTTTTCAAGAAGATTCTTCTGGCATTTTTTGAATTATAAATTGGCAAACAAGAATTATTTTACTCTTGACTTCAAAGCAAACACAACAATAAAGACTTAACAACTAGATCCTTGTGGGAAGCCTGCTGACACCTTATTTAGTGTCTGATTTTAAATTACGTTAAGTAATGAGAAGAAGAGTGAACTTGTTCAATGTGCTTTGTGCCATTCAATTCTGACTATGAAATCCCATATCAGAGCAATGAAAGTACAGCCCTACTACAATGCAAGGCAGCTGGGATCTTAAGGCTGGGACAGCAGTAAGTGCACCATAGCCCTACAGTGTGAAGCTGCTGATCCCTGTGCACACAGGGAGGTCTTAGGGCTTAGATGGAGGAGAGTGCTGAGACCAGAAGACAGCAGAGAGGGCAGAAGTGATGCTACGCTTCATAGGTTTTCTGCTGAGTGGGTAGATCTGCAGGCTAATTTCCAGGACAAACAATTGAAACAGTAAACTCACAAGGGATGTTTTGGACTCATCTGTGAAGGTTTTTAAGTCCAAGTTGAACAGCTATCCATCAGAGAAGATCTAGATATAGTTGATCCTGCCTGGCTGCAAGGAGCTGGGCCAGCAGATCTCTTGAGGTTCTTTTTGGCTGTAAACTTACATAATTTTATTGTTATAATGATGAAATTCTGGGCAAGAGCAACTGAAAGGGAGACAAGAAATTCTATTAGCTGGGCAACAACAGAAAAGGGAAATGCCTCTCATTTTTCCTTTTTCTATCAGGTGATCACTCTTAAAATGAGCAGTTGCTGTAGTATTTTCATCTTTTCCATTATAATTTCCTTTGTCACGTATTGATGTTAGGTCAAAATGTGATTCAAAATCCTAGTGAAAATCAGTGACTTCCAGTTGGCTTCACCAGGAACTCAACTTATCAGCCTCAGGAAATTCAAGGGGATTTGTATTACTTGTTACATTTGTCAGCTGAGATTGAAGTGCATCAGAGGGCTGGACATCATATCCTTGAGCTGATCAGCTTGGTGGGGTCTATGCTACAGTATTACACTGCTGCACATAGAGAAAGTTTTATTCTCTCCTTTTCCTGCCCAATTCTGGGTTTGATTGTCAGGTACAGGTCAAGGCAATTGAATGGTCTTGAAGGTTGTGGATGGAGATGTCACAGCTAAAGGGTCTGAATTCTGCTCATTTGTTGGTGCAGAAGAGGTTCCCTTGAAGGCTGAGATGCATTGTTGCTAATATAAGGGCTTTAGATTATATAATATAAGAACTTTACCTGGGGAGTGACCTTAAACTCTGAAAGTGCTGCAGACACAAGACACACCAGCATCCCACCTCACTGTCCAGGATGAATGCTCCATCTGAAAGGGAGTAAAGTAGAAGGAGGTGTTTCCACCTCTATATGGACACAAGGTCAGCCTGACCTATTATCTATTTTTGTCTGAGGAAAACACAATCACTTATTACCAAATGGCAGTGTCCATATGGGTGATCAATATGTGGACCTCTGTGGCTTGTTTCTTTCATGAATGTAATAGTGTCTTCTGTTTTCTCTCCTTTGATATTTTTGTCAGAATAATTCAGTCTGACAATGTTTTTAAGTTAGTGAGATAAACAGTTCAGTCACCTTGGCCTCTTTCTTCTCCTAGTATTAAAAGTGAAGCTAGCTGTTATTCCGATATAGTACTTTACTCATTGACTTTCTTTTGAAGGTTCATAATGTGGAAGCTGTTTAAAAAAATCAATTTGCATAAATACTTTTTAATAAGAAAAATATTTTTACTCTTCCTTGACTTATTAATAATTTTCTACATAGCAATTCTATACAAAAACTTGTGCATATGTGTAGATATATACATATACATATACATTCACATGCGTATTCATTATGCGTATGCACAAAACTTGTCTCCTGTAGCTGGAAATTGTTCAGCTGAGAAAAATAATGTACCCACCAAAACAATTGTAATTTTTCAACAAGATCCCAGTGTTTTCTTTGTAAAAAACTAGGATTGGAAAAACATGAGATTTTCTTGCCAGATTCCATTCATTTTCAGCAGGAACAATCTGCTCTTCTCAGCTGAACGTTTTACAGCAAGAATGGCTGGAACTGAGGAACCAGCTCCTGTTTGGAAATAGTAATTGTTTTTAATGAAAATGCCTGCCTACCATTTGGAGCTAATACCAGAACCACGATTTCACTAGGACAAAGCATCAGCTGGACAAAAATATATAATGCAAGAGGGCAAGATGTCATGTTACCAGGAAAGCAAAGGAGAAGCTTTCTTTTTTTTTGTGCTTTTCCTTTTTCTCTCCTTTTCTATTGGTTTCATCTGTGGTTCCCTAAGAGATACCAGATAATAAAAAGGGCAAGGGCCAAAAATCACCTGGTGGTGACTGGAGTCATGCCAAACCATTGTATGTTTGAAAACAAAGCTGATGGTAAAGGAACAGAGTGTTATACCTCCCTGATAGTTAGGGTCTGCTTGGAAAAAAATATAACCAGCTTGGCAGAAATAATCTGATGTGCAAGGAGATAGATGTGATTGAGAGAACCTGGGAGTGCAGCTGGGTACAACCCTGTCCCCTCACTGCAGAAACAAACGTCATAAGATATAGGAAAGCAGAGGTAGAGATTCAATGATTTCTTAAATATCTCTATTTAGAGCCAGGATTTGCTGCAGTTCTTACAACTGGAGGCAGATTAGGAAATCACAGAAATTGAGTATGTCTGGCTACATTTAAAGCCAGGTGAACATATACAAAAAAGCTAACTCCCAAACTCTAAACACTGTGCTGGTGCAAACCCATTAATGGAAATAACCTGGTTTTCACATAACACATTTTGCTTGTCAATCTCAGCTTTCTACTTTAAAACAATGAACGTCACTTTAATGGTGTGAGTTGCCATCACTAAATGAGAAAGATATCTCCCAATTAACATCAGAAAGCTAAAGCTAATCCTTTCACCTACCCTTGCTGTTTATAAGACTCAGCATTTACTGGCTTTGCTGGCTCAAGCTTGGTTGAGAACACTATATTCCCCTCTTTTACTGTGATGTAACTTTTCTGCCATTCAATTTATAAAAAGTTGTAAATCGGCTCAGAATATGGTCAATTAGCACAACAAGAGCAGGTTATTTTCTATTATTTATTTAGGTTTTATTTTAAATGGAAGGAGTATAATAGTTTAAAAGACATGAAGTATAGACTTATATCTGTGATAGTCTAAGAATATTAGGGAGGACTGAGAGATTTGTGGGAGAGGTGTTAACTTTATTAGGTGAGCTGATATAATAGAAAATAATAGGCAAGGTTTCAGACACACAAAACTTGCTCTTTGACCAAATCAGTGAAATGGACTGCCTAGCATTTAGGTTTGATTCCATCTATTACCTATTTGATTCCATCTAATACCTATTTAGATAGCTTAAATATGCCTAATACAGCAGTGACACTATTTATTTTTGCAGCAGATGCAGGATGGCTTTTGATATCAATGACCATTGGAAACAAAGGCAACGAGGAGTGTGAACTCACTCTCACCCCAATAATTCCACTGTGATAACACAGGTTAATGCTGAAAATAATTCAGATCACTGTGTGAATCCACTGGACCATAGCGGGTTCTTTACAGGCATTTCAGTTTATCATGCAGTGTTTTAAGAAGTCAAAAAAAATTGCCCCTTAATCTGTAGTTGTGGCAGAAAGCTGTCCCACTGACAAATGTGAGTTTCACCTACAATGTCTTCAGCTCGCCTTCCTGTATGTTCAGTGTGGCATGGAATGGCAGAGAAGGAAATAAAGATTGTAGCCAGCTTTGCAGATGTCCCTATTTCATACTGCAAGGTGTCAGTCTGGTCTTGTGGACGAGCTGTGGGTACTCTTTAAATGTTCCAGGGGCCATGGGATAGCCAGCTTGGATGGTTGCAATGCAGGCTTCAGCTGCATGATGGAGGTCTGAATAGGTACATGTATTAGAAATACATTCTAGGTTGACCAATTTTCTTAGCAGTCAAACATCTTTTAGCCATTGCAATTAAAATCTGTTGACAAAATAGTTATCAAAAGCTATTTTTTAAAGATTGCTGCTTGGTACTCAGAGAAATCCTGAAGCTAGCAAGAAAAGCTGGTGCCTTAGCATTATAGAAATAAGCCAGAAATACTGTGAAGAATCGTGTCTTTCTGCATGTACCATCAACAGAGAGAATTGTGGGGGTAACAATAGATACAGTGAAGCATTTGTGACTGCATTTTCATAGGGATTTACAGAACAAACTATGTTACAATTTGGTGCTTACATTTACTTAGAAATCTCACCTGCAGATTGAGGATCCAGATCTTGCAAATGAAGCCCAGATCTATAGAAAGCCACTCCCTGAAATCTTTAGTTGAAACTACTGATGGCCCAGATGTACTGTCTAGGCAAGAAGGGCTCAGATGAACAGCACACTCTCAGAGAGAACTGCTGTGTCTTGGATTCAGAAGGAAGTCTTTTCATCCCAGACTGCATCTTCAGTCTTGTACAAATGTCACACAATGAATTTTTGCTGTAAAACCTAGATCCTGTGCTCAAATAGGATCTGTCATTATGTAGCATACATTTTGTTTCAGATGCTTGAGGCAGATCCTTGAGTTTGAGCATCTGAGCACTACAAGACTGCAAACTTGCAGGTCATCTTGTGGGGAAGCAGTATATAATATTTTTTTTTATCTTATGGTGAATGCTGTTCATCTGGACAGAAGTTGTTCTGCTGCTCATACCCAGGTCTGCCATTCAAGGAGGATGAAGAACATGAAATACAGCTTTTTCCAACATTTTCCTGTACGTTTTGCTAATAAAGTCAGTTTATTAGTAATTTCCTGTTTTGCTCTAGAAAAAGACAAAAATAATCTATTAAAAGCCTCTCCATTAATTTCTAAATGGGAATTAGAAAAGATGGTAAAGTGTGCAATTGCTTCTTTGAGTTGGAAGAATTACATCTGACACTATTTTCTTTTTTGTGGGTCTTGCTGGAAATGGGTATTTCTCCACTGAGTGCTTAGAGATCTGACATAGCTGAGCATGTTCAGTTCCATTAATAATAATAGCTTTGAGTATGGAACAATTTTATTATGTTAAATGGAGTAATCTTATGTTTCAAAAGCTTGTAGTAGAATTTGAGGGAAATAATGGTGCAAAATGACAAGGTTTTATGCATAATTTTTGTGCATGTTCTTTGAGTTGTATTTGCTTCTGACATTCACACACCAGTTTTGAGCATTTACTGCTGCATCAGTTAGGTCTGATGATTCTTCCATGAACCCTCTGCAAGATCCAAGCAGCAGAGCTTTAATTAGGGCAGCCCAAGAAGACTTTCCAGGTCCCAGCTATTTATTTGAAACAGAATAGAGTAAGGCAGTATCTTTGTGCCTCTTTCTGTGCTAACCTAAGTAGAAGAATATTGAAAATGTGGGTCACAATCTTTCAGTCAGACTCTGCTTGGCATGTCATATCTGGATGAGTTACTAGTGCAACAAGTGTGTTGACACTGATGTATCCTTCTGAAGCTCACTACACTGAAGTAAAGGAGGGAGCTGCTTATTGAGGAATAATGTATGATATTATATTGTAGGATATAGTATGGTAGTCAGGCTTTCTCTTACTGGACCTAGGGCTAATTCCCTCACAGTGTGAAGCTTTGACTACATCTTGACTCCATCTTGCAGCCAGACTTTGGGGCATTGCGTCTGCCTCACTGCCCTGGTTTCCATGCAGAGAGAAGCAGTGTCTGTAGCTTGTGTGGGTGTACACCACTAACCCTCCCACCTGGTTCACTGGGACCAGTGTCTGCCTGTGCTTCAGCAGACATGTGACATTGTTTCCCTGGAGAGAGGCAATATTGTCACGTATCTGACTACAGCTCTCTGGTTATGTTAATAAAGTTTCTGTGGGCTGAGTTTTCAAAAAAAGATTGGCTTAGATAAAATATTACTTTCTCAGTTCTTCTTTGGTCCCTGCCTTCCCTCCATAGCTCAGTCTGTGCTGTCTGTATTGTCTTGCACAGTATGTTCTCTAGACATTATGCTAGCAGGTTTTTTCCTATCTTGGGCAATGACAGAGTGTGTTTTGTTGATTTGTGTTTGACTGTGTGGAGCTCAACAGTATGCTTAGACTTTACACAGACAGTTTCTCCACCTCTTTTATGTGGCAATGTCCTGAAGCTTGTTATTGTCTTAGGTATTCTGAGGTCAGTGAAGGTCCACTTATTTTCTCTTTCTTCTCTGACAGTAGAATTTATTCCCTCATTAGTGACTTATCTCCTCTTGTTCACATCAGGCTATGGTTTTATTTATGCAGAGTATTAGGAAGAGATATTAACATGTTGAACTCATCCTTATCTAATGATGCTATCACACTACACCAAAATAGTCCCGTGCTAGGTCATTTAATTTGAGAGAGATGACATGGACTTTGTATGAGATAATACTAGAGGAAAGTACAAGTGTGAATCAGGGAGACCAGGAATGCTGTTCTGAACACATGAACTCTGAAGTATCAATCCAAATCTTTCCCATATGGGCTGAGTGCTATTAGATGTTACACACTGGAGAGCATGTACAGGGGCCATGGCTTTCAAATCTAGACAACTTAGTAGGATTTGTGGAAGGAATGACTTTTGTATAACTTCAAAAATCAGGTACCAATGTCAATACTGTTGTAAGATGACTTTTGCTTTGTTGCATAGTTATAATGAACTTTTCCTTTCTGCCTTTTTTAACATTCCATGACTAAAAGATTTGTGATTTTCCATTATTCTTCTGTTTAACAAGGCTAAAAATTCTGTCTTATTTCACTGCTTTTCTGCATTTTGGTGTATGAGACCAGTTGTTCTGATTGTTCCATATGCTAGTTTGGATTTAACTGTATTTCAATGGATTATTTGAATGCCTTCTGTGTTACATGAAGCTGTAATACAAAGTTCCAGCCATGTGTATATATTTATTTATATATTTACTGAAGACCACATTTATCATAGGAAAATACCTTTGATTAATTACTAGTCAGTATTAATGGTTATTTTCCTTTGACTTCACTGAAATTGAAATATAATTTCAATTGAAAAGGTACCTTTTCTACAGTTCGCCATTTTCTTTATTTCTGTCTGTTTTTTGTTTTGTGGGGTTTTTTTAATTTTTTAAATGCAGTCTAAAAATGGTAAGAGGAAACATAGATCCAAAACTTTGAAAAAAAATTAAGGTAATTGTGGAACATTGGAGTTTACTTCTTTGAGTGGTCTTCTGGAAAAGCCTGTTTCACATTTCTCTTGATAATACAGGGCCTTAGTGTGGACACCTGAAGTTAGACTTGTAAGTTAGTGTAAATCTCTCTGATACCCTTTCACATTTATGGTGAATTAATTTGTGGATCAAAGTTTATGGCCATGGCCTTTATCCAGCCAACTTTTAAAAAATTTCTGTAGAATAACATGCAGAAGAAATATGTGCTTTTAGGAATGTGGTTGTGAAGTGTTAGACATCACAGGAAGGCTAAAAGAGAAAATCCTGGACATGGTCTGTTATGCTGGCATTAAATTATGACACCATATTCTCAGGTTGGAGTTGATAAGGATATTTCTATATTTTTACATTAGGCATTATGAGCTCAATGCCCTTCTCTAGGCCGCTTTCAGTACTGAATTTGCTGTCCATGGACTAAATATGGGTTCATGCTGAAGGTTAGGATGATGAAGTTCTTTGTTTTCCAAATGGCTCTTTTTTGGGCAGTACAACTGTTTTGCAGATTTGCCCTTTATACTGTAACTGAGCCTTCCTACTCACACTGTCTCTGTATGCTTATCTCAATCACAATGGGTCAAGATATGATTCTCAAGTTTACTTAATAAAAAAATGCATACAGCCAAGAAACAATTAAGACAATGTAGACAAATATTCTTATACCATCAGTATTATGATAACGTGATCTACTTAAACATCATTATAAAATAGCTGGGAGAACATGTAAGTCTGTCATTCAGCTGAGCAGATGAATAGGAGTCTTATCCTTCAAATCAGCTGAAACTGCTGAAATAGTACCATCATCACAAATGTCCTACAAAAGGACACACATACATGGGTACTCTTTACTGTACATTGTATGTCCTGCAGCTTTTTTACCCCCACACTCTGAAGTCAGTCAACCCTCCTTTAAAGTATTTGGCTTTTGGCAAGTACAAAGTTGTGTGGCAGGTGAGGGGTTAATGACATGCATGCAGCTGTTAATACTTAACTTCTGAGGCAATATGGTCTTCAGGGGTAATTTATCTAGGCAGGCTCTGACATGAGATGTGACATTTACCATCAAACACAGCTAGGGTGATTGCACATTTTCTCAGGGCTATCAAGAGCTCCTGTTAGCCTTCCTCCTTTTTGTCTGCTGCATAGATTTTCATTAACCAGATGGGAGTCTCTCTACTTCTGTGAGGCATCTATATACATACTGGTGACTCTGAGCTTCACTGACTAAATAGGAAGGCTGTTGTTACTTGATGACTTACCAAACAGTATTGAGTTATATCTCCACAAAATGAGGTGGGTTGAAGAAAAGTAATTGTGAGAGAAGATGTCAGCAACTAACTACTTAGAAACCAGACAGTACTAATTTTAAGAGGAGATCCAGAAATATTTGAAAGTCTAAAGATACCTGAAAATTACCTCAGAAAGTTTTTGAAGTAAATTAGAGGGTATAAAGAGATATTGACTGTAAGTCATGAAACTAAGGCTCAAGTACAGGGTGATAAAAAAACTTAAGTATGATACACATTTATTTGTCCAGATCTTCAGATCCATTAGTCAGTCATAAGGCAAGCCTACCATAGTGGTAGTAGAATAAAGGTGGCCTGTGGTAGGATTCCTGTGGTGCTGAGCATAGGTGGCTTCATCCTTATTCCTGGCATAGGCCAGGCTGGCTCTGTGGAGCACCTGATGAGAGAACACACTTGTTTGCTTGCAAGGGTCACCTCCACAGGGCCAGTGAAGGGGCTTCAGACCAAAAGCAGCCCAAAGTCGTGCCTGTGCTGTTGGTTGAGGTGGGCAGATACACTTGAGTTAGCCTTAGGTATATCTGTTTTGGATGAAAGTGCTGGGAAGGCAGGGGCTTTATTTGCAGGTGCCAGAACCCTGGCAGTTTTATTTGGCATATGTTGAAGCCTGGACAGTATATACAACTACAGCTCTCTCACTAAAAGGAAGGCAGGAAGGTTCTGCAGTCATACCCCTGACCATAATGCAGTTATATCTTTCCTTGTGCCAGTATCTGGCCTATCAGTTTTGCTTGCTCTCTGCTACTGTAAGTATAAATCCACAAGCACTCTGACATTCAGTTTCTCACACAGATGAAGAATTAAAAAAAAAAAAAAAAAATTAGAATAAAGGGAAGCAAGGTAATTACACTCATCTTCACAATATTCAATTCAGCTCCATCCAGATCTCTAATTTAAGGTCAGCCCAATAATTCAGTGAACAAAATAGAAGTGGATGCCATTAAAAACTGAATATTTACCAGGCTTCAGCGCTCACTGAACATAGCTGTTCTTTACCTTGGTAAATTATTTTTTTTATTTGCCAAGCTTAAAAGTGAAAAATTCTCAAATCCTATAAAGAATATAACTACAATCTGGATTCAAATGGCACCACTACTAGTTTTTGTTGATTTTCACACACCAGCTTACCGTTTCTGCTTAATTCTTAAAGGGAATAATCATACCGATGCAAAGATTTTCTGTTTACTTTTCTCAGGACATGGATATTTAGGGATGGATTATGGAGCCATATCTGGTTTAGCCTTCTTGTGAGCCTGAGATGTGTTACACTGTGTGAAAGTTATTCACTGAGGCAGGTGAATGAATGGGTGGTCCTCTGCTCAATTTTTAATCTACACATTACTTCGGCTGCTGTCTTTGATGATGCTCTCATCAGAGAGGCCAAGGGCTAAGCAGATATTGCAGCAGAGCAGCCTTTTTCTACATTAAAGTTTCCTACTGTTACTAAATAGGTACAAGCACAGCTTCCAGAAGTAAAAGTGATGAATAAGCAAAGCAACGTCATCCAACCTGGAAAACAGAAAGACTAGAAGACATATTCATAAAAATGTTGGCAATGATAAACGTCTCGTCTACACTATTGCTCCTGGCAGCAGTAATAGCAACAGGGATTTTTTAGGAAAATCACAGCGATGTGGAGGCATTAAAGTTTGCTCTGGTAGCTCAGGACTGAGGTGTGTTTCTGCAGGGCAATTTCAGACATGATTGCTTTGTTCCTGGAGTACTTACCATCTCAATAAATCAGGTTTTGATTTTCTTTGGTCTGAGTCCATTTACAGGTAAAGTATTCATTTATAAACAGTATAAAGCTTTTTATGAACTGATGCAGGCCCCCTCTTCCTACCGAGGTCTCACTGAACTTCTAGTGCTCTCTGTCTGTGATGTTCAAGGTATCTCTTTGCCAACAGACTATACTGTGATATGGACAGGACTCTGGCTTTCGCTGTGAGGTCTAAAGGAGGGAGAGAGAGGCTGAAGGGTATGAAACTCATACTTGGGTATTAGCAACTTCAATAATTATCAAACAGTAAAGAGAAAGCAATATAACACAATACAACATACATAAGGTCTTTTATTCCAGAACTCTTTCTATTTCAGGACTTCCTGCAATGTGAAATTTGAGTCCTTGAAAGCCCTGGCCAAGGAGTCTTCCAGCTAAAAGATGGTGGGTAAGATAAACAGGACATAGGAGCTGGGCTAGTCTCAGATGCTGCCGAGTAGGCGATGCCAACAAGTATAAGGACTTCTATCTGTAGCAGGGAATCTCCTTGCTTCAGTGGCTGTGGGCGCTGATTGCACTCCACCCTGTGTTAAGCGGGGTTGTGCTAAGGGCTGGTCCAAGTGATGTGTTACTGGGGAAAAGTGTGAGGCAACCTGTTTCAGGTAAATGGTATCACCTGTTGTAAATATAGACATTTGGATTTTAGAGGGATGCAGTAATCAGTTTTCTGACTCAGCTGACAGCAAACAGTCTTCTGAATCCCTGGAAATGAGGTAGGTAAAAAGTTCTCTCCTGTTAGGGTAAATTTATGTCATTCTGAGTCTGAGTGAATAGTTCATGTCTATTTTCCCTGAAAACCAGAAACCTGCTCCCCTTACTTTGCATTTCAGGGCTAAGCACAAGTGAGGAGTGTTTCTTGTGGGCTGGGGTGGAAGTTCTCTATGGGGTTGTGTCTGTGTAAGTATGGAACGGAAACAGGGCATTTCTGCTAGCACCTGAACCTTAGGAGTCTATAGAAAGATCCTAGGATTTCTCCTGATGGTCACTAGATCTGCAACATCAGACCCTGGAAAAGTTTACATGGTATTAAAGTAAAAATGTGGCTGAAGTATGGAGGTTATTCCAATTTTTCTGGGTTTGATATTTCATCGTGGTTTTATTAATATCAGACAAAGATGAAGTATCAGTGTAAACTGGCAACTGGATGTTCCTTAGGCCATGCTTGCTGAGGAACCTTTTGCATTTTAGTTTGTCTCTCCCTCTTTCAAAATGCTGAGGCTTTGCTCAGTAGTTGCTATTAATATGAGTGAAGTTGGCCATGTGGCAAGCAGAAAGCAGTGCTGGAAGAACTTTCACACATAGCTATTACAGTGCTCTCTTTGCTAAATGAGGATTTTCTTCCTTAAGTCCAGATTTTGCTTTCATATCTCTGGGGTAATGTGTTAAACCACAAACAAGATTCTAGTGTTTGCATCAGCCTGTTTTAATGTCTAGGAGAAATCCACCTTCTCCTTCTCTTTTATGCTATGGGTTGTTTGTGGTTGTGTTTTAATTTATTTTTTTTTAAGCTCTCTGTTCCCATTGATATGGAAGCTGGGGGAGTGAAGTATTCTGTTTGATTTTCTGATAAATCTACATCAGGTTCATTAACAACTTCTTCATCAGTATCTTCTCTTAGCACTGTCCCTGAGGAGTTTATCTGAATCCTACTTCAGTTTTGCTTGCAAAAATGCATTATGCTACTGTAAATTTTAGATTAATTTTTTCATTTCTCAGATCTACAATGTGTTCTTCTAAACCACCTATTTCAGCCAAAGCATCTGTTTGAGTGTGATTGTGCATACATGTTTTTCTTTGTATGACTTAGTTTGTCATATTTATGTCAATCTCTCTGTGGTATCTATCCATCCATATGTCAAGCTGCAAACCAATATTGATTTCAGTGGCCATATGCTATCCTGATGTCTACAAGCATTTCTCCTGGTAGTATCAATGGGAGCCTGCAGAGACTGAGGGCTTTCCAAGTTTGGGCAGTGCTGTTGATATTTCTTGTGCTACCTGATCAACTTTTCTTTGTGACAGACAGAAATTTAGGAACAACTTGAAGTATAACTTGCTCAGTCAAATAACTACTGATTTGTTGAGAATTACAGTTTTCTTTTTAGCAAGATCTAACTGCAAACTCTATGAACCAAATATTGTAGTAGGAGTATGTAATAGTAGTCAATGTAAATAAGATCAGTATACCTCTTCTGGTCTTTCTGTATATGGTGTCTGATTTAAATCTGCTGAAATTAACAGGACAATTAATGTGTGTTTTAAAGTCAGGTTTCTTGTTGCCTAAAAGCTCTGTTTAGAGGAGCGGGGTATATGGAAGCTGTGTTTCTTCACCATGCTGACCTGGGACAATTTTGGCACTCTTTGCTGCCATGAAGAATGAGTCTGGATTTAATTCCATGAGCCCACTATATGTAGGTCTGTCTGTAGTCTTCTGGTTAGTCCTCAGACCCTGCTAGCAGGGATTGAGTATATGAGGTGACACGGTATGATCACCTGCATGAAGGTCAGGGACTATTCAGTGGACTGACTTTTCAACGCTTTTTGTTTTGCTCTTGTTTTAAAAGAGGCCTTTTTTATAAGCTGTATGGGCTTACTTCATTATATGGTCATAAAATGCAAATGGTCAATCAGGAACTGTCTTGAAGGTCAAAAATAAATAGAACTTTCTTATGTAGCCTCCTTCCCAGTTAAAGAATCTATTAGTGTATCATCTTCTCTTGTGGGTGTCTTTGTGATAAAAGTTCCAGTCCTGTCACAAAGGTCTTTCAGTGACCCCTTTTCGTGTTTTGATGGTTGGTTGGTTGTTTTTTCTGTTTTGTTTATTTTTTTTCCTTTTCCCTCATGAAATGCTGTGGTCTGCAGCACTGCATTTCTGCAACATGAACACTTGCCTATTTTTAATATGTTTTTATCAAATAAATGTGAAGAAATTAAGAAAATATGTATTTTTTCTGACACAGACCTTTAGCGTACAGTTCTTTAGATGCAGTCCTCTCTCAGAAGAGGTTCTGGAACTCAGGCAAAAATACACCACATGCACAGCAAGTGCTGAATGGAGGATAGCAGACTGCATCATAGAATACCTCAAGTTGGAAGGGAATGAAAAGGATCATATGTTTAATAACAAAATATATATCCAAGCACAGACACAAGAACCCAGACAAAAACTCCTGGGACAGGATAATGCTCCCTTAGCCTAGAACTGGATGGTGTTGGGAGGAACATGTAGATTCTAGCCATCTTTCCATCAAGGAAGAAAATCTGGTGCTGAATGGTCATACCTACCCTGGCTTAGGGTCATACACAGACCTTGGTCATGGCTACTGTGGTAGACAATGCAGTTGCAAAAAATACGGTGGTTATGAATACTGAAATGAATACATCTTTATTCATCAAAGTTTATTCAGTCTTGATTTGTTTGACTAGGGAAAAGTTCCTCCCAGACAGTTGTAGCAAACTAAACTTACTTCTTAACAGTGCACAAATGGGCATCTGTATGGTGTTTGTCATTAGCTACAGGTAGATGTTCAGGCCTGTGTATGAAAGACTTCAGAACATTAAAACATAGTCCCCAGAGACACCTAATGCTTCAATAATGCCAGATGTGTAAGCTGTCCTGTGCACCTTTTACCAGCCATAAAAATAGTGGCCTTTCTATTATATCCTCCATTCTAAGTTTACAATATACCATGTCTTTTAGAAAGTGGTGGCCTCCTACCAAGAGGGCAAGCATGTTAATACAGAGATATTTTTCTCTGTATAAATTAAGCCTGTTAAGAAAACAAAGTCTTCTTTTGCACTGTGTATGAAAAAAAACATTATTTTTTAATTTGTATTATCTTGCTATTAGCAAAGACAGCTTTGCTTTTATCACACAGCAAACAGAAAGAAATCTTATCTGTAAAATATAATTCTCAAATAAAAGAAATCCTAAGATGCTTTCTTCTGCATTTCTTCATCTGGTTGGTCATAAGCTGCTCAGTCTAGTAGTCTTTTGTTTATTGAATTTATGCTCTTCACATTGTTATATTATTGTACAAAGTACTTGGCTACTACAGCAATGTTATATGAGAGCTAGTGAGAAACAAATGCAGCCTGCTTAGCCTTATATTTCAAAGCATCTCTCCGTTTACCAGCTGTATCTGTGGAGATGAACTGAAACTGGGATGAAAGGAAATCTCTCTAAAAGGTAGCACAATTTCTGGTTGACTCTGAGTGAAATATGATGAAAATACTGTCCTGGCTTTGCTTCTCTTTGCTTGCATTTTCATTTCTTTATCTAGTTAAAGAGTGAGTGCTGGTAGTGGAGGAGGATGGTATGGGTCTGGGAGGTGGGGAGCAGGGAGCAGACCTACTGAATAACATGCTCAAGAGCTCTCCTGCACAATGAGATTAGCACGATGTGATCATTTTGATGCCAAGGTGCTAACACAATAATACAAGCGAGTTTGCCAACTTTTCAAATTGAATGTATTTGATTATTTGCTTTTAATTAGTGTGAGTTTTGGAGTATGTACAGGATTGTTAGAGATACATGAAAAGCCTCCTATGGCAGGAGAGTGTATTCTCAGTAAAGACGGTACAACATTGTTCCTTTTTAGCTGTGGAGAATGAGATTTAACAGCTATGTTAAATGTTTTAGCCCATTTCTATTGTGCCTCTGTTTCAACCTATTGGCAAGTCTAAGTGATGAGAGAAAATAAACCTCTCATTTGATCTGAATGTTGAGCACTTTGCTGTAAGAAGAATTTCCAGCCCAACTTCAGGATACAGAAAATATCACTGATTTGTTTATGGGAGGCTTTATTCCCCCTTTCTCCCTTAACAAGATCTTGAGTAAACTCATGCTGTCTTTTTGTGTTTTGTGGGTTTTTTGTTTTTTCTTCATGCAGTACTCTCCTTTATGTTCATTTATCTTGAATGCCTTAGTCAAGATTGTAGATATTTAAATATCCTTTTAAATGACAGAAAAAGATTGCAGCTCTGGAGGAAATATAACAAGAAGGGAACTGTTTATTTTGACCTCTTAGCTTTTTATTCTGAAGTAAGAAGGCAGACTGAAGGTGTCTTGGGGATTGTTTGGATGATTTACTACTGGCTTACTTCAGGACTTGCCAGTCACTGGGAGTAACTTGCTTCCCTGGACCAGGAGACGTGTCAGCAGAAGGGAAAGTAACTCTCATTGTTTGGCACAGATTGTAAGTCAGTGACCATTTCTCATTTTGGGTGTTACCTGCCTTCACAGAGTTTAGGCTTTTGGTTTTTCCCTCATCTGAAGAACAGGAATAAGAAAGACTTAATACATTCTGTGTGCAGTAAGACAGCCTTCTTTCTACCTATGCTGGTCTCACAGTCATTTATAACCAGTTACATATGCACATACACACATATATATATTTTAAATACTTTCCCCTTAAACAATAGAGAAAAACAAATGGTTGACAATAACAATGGCAGCAGCTCTCCAACAAAAGCATGCAATTATTACAATTATACTATCCTTGATTAGGCTCCCATGCATTGCATTTCAATGTAATTGATGTTGTAGGTTGACACATTGGACACCAAATATTCTCGCCTGTCCCTTCACTCTTTTGTTTCAGAGCCTGATTTGCATTTTCTATGCTTTTAGTAATGAAGACTTAGCACTTTTCCTCCATTAGAAAAAAAAAGAGAGACACAATAATCTGCAACTCGGCACTTGTTTAAGGATTCTGACCCTCAAAAATACCACTTTGCTTCACACATTAGCTGCTTACAAAGAAGGAAGCTAATGTATCATCTAATTGGGCAAACCACTGCATCTGATTTCTCTCAATCAGACTATTAGCTTCGTAATTACCCATCTGCCTCATGTGGAAAAACGGCAAGGCGAACACCCAGCTAATAACATTCTCAAGAGCTCTCTACCACAATGAGATGAGCATGATGTTGTGGGATATAGTCCCTAACCATTTAAGTGCCAAGGTGGTCTCACAATACAGTGGGAGTCTGCCAACGTTCTCAGTCTGAATGTGCTTAATTATTTGTCTTTAATTAGTCTGAGTTTTGGGGTCTGTTCAGGATTGGTGATGAAAAACGAGTGGCAGGAAAGAAAGCCCCTCGAGCTCCCTGGCAGTCTGCTTTACATCCTCTGCTAAAATAGTGGTATGGAAAGTGGGATTTATCTCCTGAGCAGCTCAAAGTTTCCCCTCTCTTCATTTTATAGATTGGAAGAAGTTTTCTGGGTACCTAAACTAGGGAGCAGCCTCATCAGAATTCAGATGGAGAATGTTCAAACAAACCTCAGGCTTGAATCTTTTATTTCCTGCAGTTTTACGCTCTTGACCTTTCTGGAGTTATTGTCAAACTACGCTAGTTTAAGTGAGAAGATGCTCAAATCTAAGATTTTTTTTTCTCTTCAGGAGAGAGAGGTACCATTCTCTACTTCCAGCTCTGGATCTGTCACTCCTGGATAGTTCATAGCATCTCTGAGTATGTCTCCCACTTGGTCAGCTTGCAGATTGCAGAAGGCTGGAATGCCCTTGCTACCTGACTCCAAGGTTGAAACCATATGGTCAAGTGGCAGGTGATTCTCTGAAAAGGGCCCTTGGCTCTGTTTTCACTCCCACATGTGGTTTAGTAAAGCCCACATCTGGTTGCAAGTAGAGCACAGAGCAAGATGCATCTGCCTAATCTGTTTTCTTTTAATTGATTTGGAAGCTGAATGAAGATTTATTAAAGACACATCCAATATTGATCCATATTGACTGATTGCAAATAATCGAGTCTCCCTTATGTGTCCTACCAAAAAGCATATAGTATTTCTCATTTTATTGTAATTTATTCTTTTGTCATGGTACCTAGAATGCCAGTTATGGGCTTGAACACCCAAGTGCTAATAATCCCAGCAAGGGAAATAAAAACTCTTAAAGAAAATTTTGGAGGATAAGGAAAAGCACCAACCCATGAAATAATGCTTCAAACTTCTTGTAACAAAATTGTCACATGTACCAAGTTATTTTTATTATTTCTGTATTTCCAGTCAGAAATATTCACACTTTGGCCTTCTGTGGAAACCAGTATCTGAAATACTGCTGCAGCTATTGATATTAGTAATGGTATATGACACAAATGCAACGATTCGTTAGTAACTCAGTACTCTGACAACTTTCTCTGTCCTTCTAGCGGCAGGACTAGCAAGATGTGTACACAGCAAATGGAAACAACCAGATGGTCTTGCAGTTATGACCCTCACTCTCTTCTCTCCCATTGTTTACTGTTATCGCTCATTGTACGTTGTCCAAACCCCTTTACAGGTCTGCCAGCATGGATTGCTGGATAGAGGCCCTAAACTGCAAATTCTTCTCATGCCTATTTCTGATACTGCATAAACATTGTTTAGGCCATCATGGATGGTCTGTGAATCTAATCCTATAAGGCTTTCTCAGGGTAGTAGTTCTTTGTCATGTGAATCACAGTTTTTACTTTTCATGGATGGCTCGTGTGAGTAACGTTGTTCATACAGGAAATTATTACATGTAGCTTTGGTTCAAGGTTTTACAGCAGCACAAGCACCACTGAATTTGAATACCCATATAGTGAGCAGCCAGGAGAAGGCCACCCATACCCCCAGAGGGAGGCTGGCAGAGGAAATGGCTGTGCAGGGCTGATTCCATTGATGGGGTCTTTCACAGTGGGTTCAGGAGGAGTGGTGGCTCTTCCCTCTTCCTGGGGGGGAACCCTCTTCCTCTCCTCAGCAGCAGCAAATGCCTTGAGCACGCAAGACAGAAACAGCTGGTCTGGCTTTCTGGAAAACTGATGTAGCCAAGTCTATACTACTTTTTTTGCCTGTTTTGCTGACCCTGTCAGAAAATTGTCTGCATTGACTTTGCACAGAAACAGATCTGGTAATTTTGTGAAGACCTGTGGCTTTTGCTGCTTGCTAATTTTTGTCTAATAAATAATACTTTGCAGTTGAAAGACACCTAGCATTACAGACTCACCAAAACCTCACCAAATATCATCAAGGGATTCCCATTTGCACCTCTGTGAAACAGTGTTCCTGTTTTATTGACCGCAAAACTGAGGCAAAGCCTTGGGCAATGCTGTGTAGTCATGTAGCTCTGTCAGCTGCCTGAGTGCTTACCCATTTACCAAAATGAGTGCAGGGCCTTAAATAACTTCAGCTCTCTTACTTCAGCGTGTTGTCCTTGCTCAGATGGCATTCTGCTCTTCTGGGTATGGCTTGTATGAATAAGAACTGTGAGACTGTTATTTCAAATGCTTGTGTTCTCTGTTTTATCTTCACCTTCTCTCTTGTGACCTCTATGGGGGAAAGGCTGTGCAGTCTTTGGTGAGACACATCACTTTAGCAGAGGTGTTGACTCACAGCTTCAGATTAAACTGGTATGGCTGAAGTGCTGTTGCTCCCAATCATCCACCCTCCCCTTTACTTCCTTCTCCTGTGATTCCTGGCTCCAGAGCAGGGATGGCCCAGCAGCTTTTGAACTGTTACCATTTATAGCTCAGCATATTACAATAAACTGACATTGGCTCTAGTTTTCTTTCATATATTAGCCTGTAAATTGCAGCAGTTCAAGAGCTGATACTTCTCTGCTCTGAGGTTGTTATTCTCAGTCATAGACTGCGTAATCCTGGGACAAGGGACAAGCAGGCATCCAAGGGCCGGAATCACTGCACTGTCCCAACTGAAAGTGTCAGCAAGTGCAATTCAAGACTTGCTCTGTTTGTTGCTGCAAGGCTGTGTTAAGCCCCTACCAGTGACAGCGAGGATTTACATTGGCCAGACATGGATCTGTTGTTTGGAAAGTTTGAAGATGAGCTGAGAATGACATCATAGGTGGCAAAATGATGCTGCTGGACCAACATAAAGTTTCTTCTGAGTCACTCTCCAGATATTGCTGCTGAATATGACTCTGCTTTTCAGACATACATATTAACTGGCACTAATTCAGTAGGAAAGCTGATGATGGAACTGTCTCAAGCATCTTAAACTGCATGAACAGCCTGTGCTATGGCTGGCAAGATACTCTATCTTTGCTACCTGTACAATGACAGGAAAATGAACTTTGCTCATGAATGAGGTGCTGATATTTCAGGAGTGGATTTGCCATGTCTTTTAATGTTGTCTGTCAGACAGGAGGGTTCTGAACAGAGGTGGTCAAAACATACAGTGACCTGGTAGTTACTGAAGACTTCCAAAGCTGTGCTGAATTAGGTTAGGAAAAGTAGCTTTTGGTTTATAATGAGAACCTGATGGGAATGCTCCTCTCCCTCTTTGGCTCTCCTCTGGCTTAGAGGCTACATCACAGTAGAGTCTTGCTAGACCAACCTCCATCCTCACCTGGGAGTTGTATGTTTGTGAGGCTAAATAAAAATAAAGCCAACTGGTTTTAAATGACTTCTGGGTTTTGGTTTCTCACTAAACTCAAATTGATGAGTTGTCTTGGTTAAAATGTTACAACTTCCATTTTCAGCCTCATGCCTGTCTCATAACTTGCCAAAATGTAGTCTTCCTGTGCCCCATGGAGCATATTAGTGCCTATTTTGATCAGAAGTGCCACACTAAATTTCATCAGGTAAGAGGTGGTTCTCATCTTGTTCTGAATGTCTCGTGTGAGAACAGGAACTTCGGTAAGGGGATTAAATTGGGGTGAATAAAATTTTTTTCAGTTCTGTAAGGGGGAATGGTTGATGAGCTAGAAAGGAAAACATTCTATGGATTTAACTTTTTACTGAAATTACTGAAAAACCATTACACTTTTTTTTTTCCTTTCTTTCTTAAGCAGGAAGATGCTTACATTTTTTTAGAGAACTCCTCTGAGAAGGTAAGATTTTAGTTTCATGTCTAATTGGTTGGGGGTTTTTTTTGCCTTTTTTTTTGTGTGTGGTTTTTTTTGTTTGTTTGTTTGTTTGTTTTGTTGTTGTTGTTGTTGTTGTTTTCCTCAGACATATGTCTGCTATCAGTGGGACTTTCTTGCTCGAGTAGCATTGATAATCATTGCACTCCTCTGCAAAAGTTTACTATTTCCTAAAAAGTAGGTAACTTATTTCCCCTGCTTTTCTACCTTCAGGAAATTAATTTTACTCTCCTTTTCTGAATGAATGAGGGGTGGGCTGGCCTTTAAAATTGTTTCTTAGCAAGGCATAGCAATAGCTCATCCTCCTGTCTTCTGCCTATGAGTTCCCTATTCGTTCCACTCCCTGTTGGCTATCAGTATTTCAGTTACGTATGACCTGTTCCTTATAGGTCTGTAAAGTCATGCCACTGGTGATATGGTTCATTTTCCTGTTTGACACAGTATTTTGGTGTTGTCTTGGCATCCCCACTCTACTCTTGGTGCATCATAATAGCACTTGTGCTTTCTTGGTATGTTACGTGTTTTGTGTAGTTGTGAGATTTATAGATGCCTACATAAGAGAGACCCTAAGTATGCCTGAAATGGGCACCCTTCAGAGGTATAAATATAAAGGACATAATCTGAAAGGGGTGGGGGTGTGGTGTGTTTATTCCTGGAGTCTGTTGTCTCTGACGCATTCTGAGAAGTTCTGTGGAATTTGAACAACTTTTATAGACCATTGCCATATCCCAGCTTAGATGATCAAGCACCCTTATCAGCCCCAGATTTTCAGGGGACAACCCATCATCAGATTAACTGATGTTCTTGATTAATTTGATTCACACAGCACACAAGTGTGCTAAGGAGCTCAGTCAAAAGAAAGTCTTTTTTCATGATTCCTTTTTCCTCTTCCAACAAAGCTGGCAGGGCAACTGCCCAGCACATGTGAATCAATGTATTCATACTTCTGGGAAGTCACTTCTTTCTTTTATTATTTTTATTATTAGAAACTTTTGGTTAATTAGGCTGAAGTACAGAATGGACAAAGGAACCAGAAGAGTGTGTTGTGACTAGAGTCAGAGCAATATGGGTGCTGTTCCCAGGAAAAGATTAGTGGCTCTCTTGCTGAGAGATTCTGGTACATAGCCAGCTCTGAACAGTCAGTATTGCCATGCAGCCACCTCTGGAGTGGAAAGTAAGTGAATTTAGGTTGCAGGGGCTAGGACAAGTCTCTATGCTTATAAGTCACATGAACTGTAATGCCAAACACAATTTATCTGTAGTGTCTTTATCTATTTCAAGAAACTATAAAAAAAAAAAAAAAAAAATCTTTGTTAAAATACTAAAGGTATTAGAAATACCAGACTCAAACAACAGAATAACCCTGCTCTGCATCATTTGACAGCACTTCTTCCTTCCATGATTTATTTTTTTCTAAAAACTGCTAATAACCAACCAGTTGTGTTTGAATATATAGGATTCGGTGTATTCCACCAAATGTGTTCGGTGCTAGGCTACAAGGTCACTTCATAAAAATAGGGCATTGTCTCTATCATAACCTAGACCTATTTGCAATTCACCCCTTTCACCTTGGCTACAAAGCTCTTTGTTCTCATCATAATATAATGTGAATATTCATAATAATAAGCCGTTATTGAACGGTGGTGTCCAAACTCATGGTATTACTTGCAGCAACACTTGGGGTAATGAAGAGTTCAATATTATCAGTCACAGACTTAGTTTTGATAGCAGTGTACTGACTTCTGCTATGTGGAGAGACTAATGTAGCTGGACTGAAAAGGACTTTATAAACAACAGTTTTGCTTAGGGCATCATCTGTCAATCATTTACTGTGAGAGCTTGCAAATGAGGTTAGTGTGCTGGGTATGCATGTTATCTGTTGTTTAATCAAGTCCTTGATGCACTCTTCATGGTCCTTCTAGATTCCTGGAGGAGACTCTGGACAGGGATCCAAAAAAATTGTCAAGAAGTGCACCTGGAATGTCAAAGAGAGATAGAAAATTCTAGGCAGATGATGTCCTCAGAGAGGTTAGCAATCCTGACTTGTTGACAGATGAACTGGAGGGTGATGTCTGATTTCAAAGAGAATGAATTTTATTCTTTTTTTTTTTTTGTCTGACAAAATGAAGCTGAATGAACTGGAATTTATGAAAAATAATATTTATAAAATTATTTTTCTCCATAATGAAGTTTCTCATTCCATTAAGTAATATTTTAACAGTTTACATTGAAAATGGGCTTCTATTAAAAATGCACTGATAGGTCATTAAAGTATGATGACTTTTATAGTGTCTAAGTTGAAGAGACCTATGTCTACCCATATTACAGGGGCAGCTAAACTCTCCTTGGGCACTAGACCAATTGATTGCTTTATGATACAATCCTGTTTTGTACCAGTTTCCTCAAGCCTGCCTGTGTCCTGGTGAGAGGACAGCCTTCTTGTAACACTTTATCTTCTATGTACAAATAAGGCAGCTGCTGTTATACTGAAGGACAAGGAAGCACCCAAGACCATCTGCCAATTAGGTCTTGAAAGGAGGGAAAGAGACCAGCAGGAGAGTGGCATTTTCCCTCTGTGTAATAAAAAAGTCTGAAGCCCTCTTTCTTTATCTCCTTCTGCTCTGGTGCAACTTCTTGATGGGATTTCACCTGGTTGCACAGCAAAACCTGCCTTTTGATCTTCAGTGAGGCCCCAGAACCTCACTTTTAAAATTCAATTTTTAACACAAGGCTGCTATTTTAAATTGGAAAGGACTACTTGTTGGGAAAGGAAAATATATTTGGTCCCACTTGGACAACAGCTTAGAGCTGCTGCATTCCTGGTGCAAGGGCAGTAACCAGGAGTGGTAACCCTTGCAGTGGCTGCACAGTTGCTGGTACCCAGGGAATTGGTGGGTTTCTGTCCAGTTTCAGTGGACAGGTGTCATTTCCACATAGTGAAAAAAACAATCTTCAAAAGCAGACATTAATTGGCCCCCTTGTTGGCAATCTCAGCAGAGATGCCAGAGTGAATGGGCATGAAATCCCACTCAAACCCTTTGTGGTTTTCTCCTCAGGTCAAGGTTGAGGTGCTTTGGCAGAGAAGTGTGAGGAAAGCTGACGCTGCTGCTGTCAGTCTCCAGGTCTGTCAAGCTGCCACCTTTTTTAAGCACTAAAATGCAGGGGTCTGGGCTTTTAAAATAAGTTTTTATTACCATGTTAAACTCTGTGCTTTTAGAAGTGTTGTTCTTTGTGAAGTTTGTAAATACTTGTGAATAAGGGAAATTTCTAACCTGCTCTTAAGGAAATACAAATATCAACTTATTATTTACCTAGGGTCTGTCTTCCATAACATTTCAAACATAGCCAATTATAGCCTACCATCATTTTCTGTACAGAGTAAGGGAGACCCCCCTCCTTTTTATGCAGTCCATGTGACTTAGAATAGTTCATGCCTACAAGTTCTACTTTTTTTATTAGATGCCGTATAGGTCCTGAGAATTTATCCTCTAACTAGAAATTTCATCAAATACATTGCTTCATCATAAAGTATATCAAGGGTAGAAGCTTTTTAAGGCAGTACTATGATTTTAGGGAGCCTAATTCAAGATACCTGGAAGTTTGTGAATGACAGCATTCATCTATACAAGGACATTTATGTAAAAAAGACTCACTGATTCTTTAATGCACACAAATGGTTTGGAAGGGATGTAGGTTTTTTTTTAAGTCTCCTCCAGAAGATTGTGTTGCAGCATCCTCTGGCAGCACACAAAGGCTTTGGTTCAGTTCTGCATTTATGCACAAGCTAACAAGGGAGTCTGTGGGGACAAGCGCAGAGCAGTCAGACAGCAAGACCTATGACACCAGCTTTTCCAGGGCTTGCTTTCATCTCTGCAAGTTATTTCTTAGAAAAGACAAACAATCCATTAAAAATCTTGACTACTTTTCTGCTTTCTGAAAGCTTCTATAGAGAGACTTATAGTTGCTACTAATGCTGTTATAGTATGAATTTCTGGCCCAGACCCTGAGGGCTGTTTACTTGCTGTCTGATTTATTTATTTATCTGTTTCACTAATGCTTTGCAAAACCACAGAGGGTATTAGCTCAGCTGAGAGCAGGTAATGTTGCTGAGGGAACTGCTTTCATTGTCATTTTCCTCCTTAATGTTCTTTAAAGCTTTTGTGCTGCAACTAGCTCAAATAAGCTCTGCTCCAGAATTTGTGCCAGATAAGTTTTTCCTTAATTTAGTGCTCTCAATAAAAGATCTGTGCACTATCTATATAAAAATGTTTTCTTGCAGATTTCAATCATGTACTTTTATACTTTTTTTATCTAAGATAGGTTATGGGAAACAATTGAGATGAGGGTCTACCTAGGGAGATTCTGCATATGCTCAGATTTTGATGCTTACAGTTCTGCTGTGGCTCCTTCTACTGTAACATTAATGATACAAATTAAATAAGCCTCAAAGCTGCAGAAAGCTGCTTTTAGGTTGCACCTGTGCAGAGCTGAGTTCCGGACAGCAGTGGAAATAAACCAAATGCACAGGCTTGCCTTTCTTTCCAACTTTCCTTCTGTTTCTTTTTTACCTGTCTCTTCTAGCAGCCAAAATCACGTTACACGATACTGCAAATCTGCTGAAACCCAAGAAATTCTGGATTACAGGTGGGCAAATAGCTGAATGTGATCAGAACAAATCCCTGGACTTGGAGAGAAGGAAAGGCTTTATGGGGGAGCAGCTGCTACTGTGTCCACTCTGAGGGGCCACACTTCACAAGGAAGTTAAGAAGGTTAGAGTTTAGGAAAGAGTGACTGAAAGAATTACCTGAATGGAAACCTGGCTTGGAATGCAGGAGTCAAGGATCTTAATACTTTTTTTTCTTTTCTTCAAAGGGAAGGTTAAACAGTGATTAAAACTATTTCCAGGAGGAAAAAAAACAAGCAGTAACATGAGCAAAAACTCCAGGGCTGGAAGATGAGGCTTGATTAATTCGGACTAGATATAAGGCACATTTTTATCAGGGAGGATAATTAATTGTTGGAACAACTTAAGGGATGAAGTGGTTTCTCTGTCACTGTAAAATATTGGCTGTTGTGCTGTAAGATGTCTTCCAGTTTAATCATGGCTTTCAGATTCAAAATGGAAGATAATAGGGATTCAGACAGTATGGAAGAGATGAAAATAAGTGATAACACTGGTGCTTGTGCTGGTAAAAAAGCTGTGAAGTTTATCAGTGCTGATTTGCACAATATGTTGTTTTTTCTTTTAGAATTGCTTTCAGAGGCAAAAATTAAAAAAATAAAGATCTAAGAAAAGTTATGACATACACAGTGTTTCAACTAATTTGAAATAACATAACTTTTAAAAAAGGAATTATTAAAGAGCTGTCTTGTTTTACTGCCAAACAGTTTAAAGGCACACAAACTGGAGAGAAGAGTATTTTATTGTAGTATTCTAGAAATAGCACTGTCTCTGTCTTCTTACAGTGAAGTACAAAACCCACAAACTGTATTTCTATATGAGCAAGTGTAATGCACTATAAATATTGACACCTTGGAGAAAATACCAATAGATTAAGGTAACATAAAAAGAATTCAGAATACAATTCTGAAATGAAGCAATTCCTAAATATAAAGTATCCCAAATGAACTTTTTGTGGTTTTCCCACAACCTTGACATAATTTTCACCAAAATACACATTTGATTTTACTTTTTTCTATTTGCATTAAGATGGGTGTCTTTATAGGAGTACCTATGTAACAGTATATATATTTGGAACAGCTGTAAGTGTGAAATTTTTGTATTTGGAAGGGTGAGATCTGTGTTTCAAGGATTCAAACATCTTTGTTTCTTCCTTGAGATCACTTTACTGTAGATATAATCCCACTTGGATGTCATCTTGTTGTTTAGGTTTGACAGTTGTTAAATTTAATTAACAACAGTTGAAAAAGAGGAAAAAAAGTGAAAAGATGAAATGCTAGATGAAATAAGACAGGCTGGAAATTGTGATTGTTTAAATAAAGGCCAATTAGGCAGCCTCAGGGTAGGGGTTTAAGGGAATAATTATCATCCTGCTTGGTCAGAACATAAGCAATAGATGGTTCAAGTGCTCAAGGCTTTGATCAATTAAATAAATGCCTCTGTAGTGGTCTAACTACCAATACACATCCTCAAAGTAATATTTCCTCTGAGTATTTATGTAACTTACAAGAGGTTACATAATATTTGTATGTCTCTGTTCTTCTTAATTTTGTAATTTTTTGTAATTTTGTAAGTCTCTGTTCTTCTCTTTGGGCTAAGATGTGTGACCAGTTTACTGTGTATTAGGCTGTGGTCATTGCTTGCACTTTGGTTTTGGTTTTTAACTTATTTACCATAGCAGAGGTATCTATCTGCACAGGTACCATGGAGTAGCAACACTAAGGCCCATTTACTCCTATTCTATGTTTAGCAGTGGAACAGTGCATTCTAAAGCTTCGGTAATTTCTGCTTCAGTCAGAAAGATCTGAGGATGTTGTCTAGAAGGTCAGTGAATGTGCTTTAAAAGTAGGTGTGGTTGCCGGTTACTTGAACTGCGAAACAGTGCGAGTACATTTTTCTATTAGTTCTGATAAAACAAATAATTCAGGTTTAAAAAAAAAAAAAGCAAAAGTTTTACTGCTGATCACTCAGCATTTAAGTAAAATTAAATTTCTATTGATTTAAACAGAAAGAAGATAGGAGTGATATGAGTTGTATAAAGAAATATAATAGGAATTACACAGCTGCATTAATTTTATGTACTGGTAAATGTTTGAAATATAATTTTATTATGCAGTGATGTTGGGTATAGCACCATGAATAATCTCTCTTCTGCTGCAGTGCCCACAACATTATGTGAGTTGATATATCTTTTGGGTTTATCTCGCTGTTTGCCTTTTATTGTCACCTCATTCTTTCTTTTTTTTCCTCTCTCCTCATGTTTGCTTTGCCCCTGTTGGATCTGGTTGTAACCTGGATTGTAAATTTTCTCAGGTAAGAGGCCATCCATTTAGTAAGTATGTGTGTAGTGGCTCATAGAGTGGAGTACCACAATAATAATTCTTGACTATGAGGGTGCTAAGATGCTGAAGCAGGTTGCTCAGAGAAGTTGTGGATCCTTCACCCCTGGAAGTATTCAAGACCAGGCTGGATAGGGCTTTGAACAACCTGATCTAATGGAAGGTGTCCCTGCCCATGACAGGGGGCTTGGAACAAAATGATCTTTAAGATCCCTTCCAACCCAAACTATTCTGTGATTCTATGAGTAATTATATCTGTTGTATTGGAGTCCAAGGGACTGCCAATGGAGCTCTGCCCAGGGAGGAAGGTTTGTAAGACTAGGCTGTTAATATCCAGCAGAATCCATAGGAGTTTGTAAGGAACAGAAGATATGTGGTAAACATTGTTTGGAGCATACAGCTTTGGCTGAAAGGGTCAAGGTGGGAAAAGGTAACCAAGCATGTCTTTTCATGAAGGTCTTCACTTTTTCAATACCATTTGAGGAAGGAGATGGCTTTCCTTGAGGTAGAGGATGCATTTGGAAACAGATGTAGCTGTGAGAAGATCTGTGCTTCTAACCCTATACTACTGAAGTCAGTGGAATATTTACTTCTAATGTCCACAAATGATCTTCTGGATCAGGTCCCATGGGAGGAGTGCCACATCCCTGCTTATCACTCTATGGCTTCTGGGACATGGTATGAGCTCCGGCACACTGAGATCACATGGGGCAGTTCCTTTAGATAGTACAAGTGTCAGAGAGGCAGCCTTGAATGGGGACATATGCCTGAACTGCTGCAAAACTGTGAACTAAGTTGGGAACTTGTACCTTTTCCTCATATAAGGAACCATGAGAGAGAATGGGGCAGGGATTGAGCAAAGTCAGTGGCTTAAGCATTGAGAGAGAACTTATGAGGCATGAGAAAATCACAAGATAAAATTAGCCTTGGGAAGCATCACTTACAACATTGAGTGGTGCAAGAAAATAAAGGTGGAGGAAGTTTCTAGAGAAAGCATCCTTTAAAAGTACTACAGTTTTTGATGTGATAAACATCATTCAAAGCAAACAGAACAGCTGCAAAAAATGATAAAAATCACTTGAAAGTTCATTGATTTTTGCAGTAAAACTGAAAGTACTTCACTTTATAATAATTGTTCCTCTCATGCTTTCAAATCTTGTACTTGAGCTACAAGAGTATTCAGGTCAGGGTTGCATTCAGAAAATAGGCACAAAAAGACAATGAAGCTCAACTAGAGAGATACTTTAATCATGAGCTAATTTGCAAACCAAAGCAAAACAAAAATCATTTTTGTCTAAGATTATTAGAAGATGCTAATTCTCTGCCTAAAATTATCTTTTTCCGATACCTAAAAAAAAAAAAAAAATCTAACTCTTATCTTTCTAATTAAATTTCATGACTTGGCTTACATGGTTGGTTGGGGTTTTTTTTTGGTGTGGTGTGTTGTTGTTTTTTTTTTCTGTGTGTGTGTGTCTGAGGACAATGTGCATGTGTTATTCAAATATGAGCTCCTCTGTAGTATAAACTCATATAAACATTGTCCTGGTGGTACTAAACTAATGATAGTGCTCTTTGTAATTACTTTCTCTTGATTTGTAGCTATATTTAAAATAAGTGAGCAGGTTTTATGTAAGAGAGACATGAGTGCAAATGGAGCCCCACTAAGTGTATGCAGCTCTGTAAAATTTGTAAGAGACTTAAAAAATGCAAACCAAACCCAACACCACTCCCCCCTTCCCCCAAACCTATCAATTTAAAGCAATGTTGGCTAGCAAGAACATTTCTGTGATCATATGATAAGGACACTCAGCATCAGAGTTAGGCAAGGGAAGAATAAAGATTATTCATTTGAATTAAAAATGTGAATATATTGTTTGTTATATTTTCTGGAAACATTGACCAGACTTTTTAAAAATCATTTACTATGTTTTTTGAAATAATCATGATAGTGACTCTGTATGTGAGCACACAAATACTTACAGTTGCTTGCAGACATTGTATATAAATAAATTGAAATATTTTCATGTACACTTGTGATTTTGCATTAACATTTTCTTCAGATATCATTGATAGCCATCCTAAAGGCTCTCTGGGGTCTTCACATGCATCTTGTAGCCTATAAGTAATTTGTTTAATAGTTTGGCTCAAGGGGCTATTCAAGTACTTAGCTGAGACATAGGCTTAAGAACTTGACTGAATTTGGTCTTGTGTGGTTGGATATCATCCAATCTGGGACAGTCATGACATTAGCTATTTCAGGAGACCCTTATGCATTATGAGCAATGGGGTATGAAAAGTTAGTAGGCTAGCTGAATGCACTCTGTACAGGAAGAAGTATTTTATGTGAACTATTGGCCAAATCTGCAATACTTCACCTTCACCCCTCATGATTCATGAACACCTGAGTGTGCTGGCATGGAGAGTAAAATATGGATGAAATGACTACCAGGAGTGGTTTAGTTTCTGAGCACTTTCAAGATTTTTAAAATCATACAGCCCAATAGCCACATGTGAGTTTTTTATGATTTAAAGCACTTGATGGTGTTTACTGCTGTCCTAAGTATGTAGCTATACTAAGTGGTAACATACATTTCAAGTCTTTTGTATTAGTAAAGTCCAAACATTAACAATAACTTTTTGATTTAGCCCTTCATTTGAAAAGATGTTTGCACCAAGGCAGATGTCAGGAGAGGTAGAAGCCCATTCTTTTTTTTTCTCTCTCTCTCTCTTTTTTTTTTTTTTTAAATACCTCATGGCATCTTTTGTGAGGCAGCTCATCTTGTTTTGTCCTCCTCTTTGTTTACAGATTATGCAGTCTGTGCCTGCTGCAGCACTGGCGCTCTCTGCAATATCTCCTTTCCATCACCTAGGGCAAAGATGGACCTAGACCTTGCACCAGCTGCCTGAGCTGTGGTTCCTGGGGAGTCCTCCAGCTTTGTCTTCTCCAATTCATTCTGACTGCTGTGCTGCCAGCCAGGCCTGCTGGTGCACCAAACCAATACCCCACCTTGAAGACTCTCTCTTGCTTTCTCTCCTGTACTTTGTTCGTTAAATAGTGCTCTCTGCATGTCCTTGTTTAAGCAAGCACTCCCTGAGTCGCTGATTGTGTCCTCTCCCTACATTTTTGATCAGTTCTTCTAACCATACAAGTCTGATCATTCTGGTGTGCTCAGTAAAATACATCTCCCATTGCTGCTGTCAGCAATCTGCAAACTTATCATTGCTGATTTGTCAGGTTTCCCAGGAGCGAGGGCAGTCATGAATTTCCAGTTTTTTGGTGTTTTTTTATGCTCCTATGTGCACATCAGGAAAAGCAACAGTGCAAGTACCAGGTGTTGGAGCGTTACTGTTGGCTGTTGGAAAACTCAAACCCTCTGTTCTGCTTCTTGGCATTTTGGCCTCATGGTGATGCACTGTGCACCAAGTTTCAGAAGTGAAAGTTTGTGATAGACTGAAAGGAACCTTTACAAATACATATTTAATACTGTTAAATCTCTGTGAGCCTGTGTTTTTATGCAGAGAAGCCAAAGGAAGGGGACTATTATACAAAGTCATGTGTTTATATGTCCTTTTTTTTCAAGGTCTATCACAAACATTTAAGGGCAAATTTAAATGATGCTTCTGAGCCAATCTTTCCATCTCTTTTATGAAGCAAGGGGTTTGACTGCTCTGAACTAACGTAAAACCACTCTGCATTGGGAACAGCCAGATGCAATGAAATCAGAGCAGCAGATTTTTGAGTAAAAGTGTGCTGTCACTTTTGACTCTGGAAACTCTCTAATTTCTCACCCCTCTCACATTTGAGTTCTTCTCAAAATGAACATTTGTACTAAAAGCGTTTGGGTTTTTTTCCCCCTTTTAATTTGGTTTTAGAATGTGTAATACTGAGTAATGCCAGTGGAAGAGCATCTCTCAATGCAATCCTGTTTTTGCTGACAGACAGTGCATCATACAGATGGCACAGCTAACTGTACAACACTGAAGTTATTCCACTGGATGTATGGCCTATATCTACTTTATTCCTGAACTTTGTCTTGGCACTAAAGAAATAAGTTGTTCCAAAGCCTCATATTATGCTTGCATTTCCTTTTTAGACTTCTTGCTGCAAGAGGAAGATGGGAGTTGTTGGCAATGTCAAGGCCTGGGCTGGTTTTGGAATTATGTCCCTCAAAGGGTAGATGAAGCATAGATGCGTTTCTGGAGCCTTCTGCCTACAGAGATGGTGTCCTTGGGTGACTATCGCAGAACTTTCTTCAGTTGTTCCAGTGTATCTGTGAAAGAACCAGCTCCAGGTTAATAGGCTGGACAGTGAGTAAATCTGGCCTCAAATCCATTGATAAAACACAAGTGTCTGCTAAATTCACACTCATCCCCCTATGCCATTACAGTGTAACAAGCTGCTTGATGAAGGAAGAGAGTAAAACATCTACAACAGGTTTCACTTCCATGTTAATCTCATGCTATTCTTCTAACTGCCTTCAGCTATTGTTTCATGAAGTGTATGTACTAGTCATTGAAGACCAATCTGTCCAGAAGCTATATTGGTTTACCTCTCACTTCAGGGCTGACATGTCGTTACAGTTGGTTCAGTATTTGTGTTGTAAGCCATTTTGTGAGACTGCCAGCAGAGTTACTCCTCTCCAACTTGAGCAAATGTTGGCTCTCCTCTTAATTTAAAGGGATAATGCAGCTGTTTATTCTGTTTTGTGGAACATAACCAGTCTTCCAAGGTTTGAGAAAACTTGATGAAATCAAAAGGTCTCCATTGTAGTATCTCTGATGAGAAGCTATTAAGCTTCAGTGATTAATCATTTTGTAACTTTTTGACTTAAGCATCACTGGACTGTTCTGTGCTGGATTTATTTTTGGATCACTTGTAATTCACAACTGGGTAGGGTTTGGTTCATTAAATTGCAAAAGTTTTCAAGCCAATGCTTACATTGTCCATCAATATCTTGGCAGAATTATCCATGATTCTCCTTAATTGTGGGAAGCGGTGAGAATGGGCATCCAATTAGGGCATTCATTGTCTCAAACATCCATTCCTGTTTACGCTTCTTGGAAGCTTTCTCAATGTGCTGTGTTGTACTGGCCTGAGAATCACACTGGTCCTGACCTACTTGGCCTGTTAATCTCACTCATCCTCTGTTTGTCCCTTTGTCAGAATTTTGTAGTCTGGGATTCTGGGACAAAATATGTAGATGTCTTTGTCCTTTGGATATTCCTTGAAATGCCAAGTTTCTGGGCTCTCTACAGCCAGTGAGCTTAATAGGTGAGTGAAAAAACAAGCCTCTTACAGTTATTTCTCGTGAGAGAAAATTCTGCCTCACAAGGTATTTCTGGAGCACCCTGACAGCCTTCCCCAAAGTACAAAGCAGTGCACTGTAAAGATTATTTTATGGCTTGTAGTGCAGAGGCTAATTTGTCTTCTCTGCTCCCACCCCCCACAGATGTTGAATAGCATCTCAGGTAAGATGGCTTTGCACAAGCCACACATGGCAGCGCTGATGTGCACTGCAGGAATCCCCGAGGACCCTTAGGAGAAATCAATCATTGATCACTCACAGCAGCCAAACAGGCTGGTGGCCAGAACAGCATCTCCCACCACAAGTTCACTAGCATCTAGGGATGGACATAAACCTGCTCTCTCCATGGCTGCCCATATCAAGGAAGGATTGTCATTGAGTGGGCCTGTCCTCTCACAAGGAGTGACCTTTTCTACAGTAGAATGAATGTAATGGCACTGGTATGCCTGCTTTTAACAACTACATTGCTGTCATGGAATCCTGGCTCCTCTGAGGACAGGGCTGAGGAGCTCCTTCTTTCTGCCTCAGCCATGTTTGCCAATGATAAAACTAGCATTATGTCTCTTACCACAGGTGTCTTGCTTATTTATCAATATTCATAGCTTTAAAAGATTCAAGAGTATTTATTCCTCTAATAGTAATTAGCCCTGTGATATTTTCTGGGCACCTAATGAAATCACAGCAGGCTGGCATTGCAAGGGTGAGAAGTGCTGTTAAATTACAGGACCTTGAGGCCCCTCACTGGAGACTACTTGAATGACTTTGGCAGGAGCGCTGCATAGGTAGACCCTCATGGCAGACCAACACATTGGAAAAAGTAGGTTTGGCACCACCTTTGCTTTTCATCTGGTGATTTTGAGATATTTTGCTGGTGTAAAAGAGCCAACATATGATCAGACCATGCCCTAGCCCTGTACAAGTGAAGCCAGATTTGGCCGAACAATGAAAGCCCAACTATCTACCTATAACTTTGCATTTGAAAAGGTGATCACAGTATTCCTGTGTGTACCTATGTAAATGTATTTTAAAAACACATCCATTTGAAATGTCCTTCTTAAGCATAGCAAGAGCCCTATAGTTAAGGGATCTTGGTTTAGGGGAGGAGGGTTGATTAGAAATAATAATAAATGCTGTAGAATATGTGGCCATGCCACATTCAATCTGGTAAACCTCTTATGTCTTGCAACCCGATCATGAATTTTCTGTGTCAGTGGGTGTGTAATCACTCTTAATACAATGATTTACAGTTTGTGTGCAGACAACAGATAGATACAGTCAAATTAGGAAGGACTATCCAGAAAATGTTATATTTATAATTAAATAACATTCCAACATTCTATGTGCAGTGAGACTAAAATCTATTAGAAGTTGGGAAAATGTAGCAGTAATTTTCATCTGAAAATCTGTATCATTAAGGAATTGTCCAAGATTAGACCCCTACAAGCATTAGCTTGTGAACACTGGGGGGAAAAAAAAAAGAGCAACAGCTTTAGGCATTAATGTGGTTAATCCCACAGCGTAGCACTTGGTTAGAGTCAGGATTTGGAATTATAGCTCAAATGGTGATATTTCAAGGGGAAGGTCAGTTTGAATCAGTGATAATACTTTACATTTTTACAGTGCCTTCTGAATAAGAACCTCAGAGGGGTTTATAGACATTAGTGAATTAAGGTTCTCAGATCTCTGCCAAGACTGCAGTTTTATCCTTGTTGTATAGAGGGGCAAAACAGAGTCATGAAGAATTTAAGTGTCCCTGCTGTAACAGCAAAAAGTGGTGCTGTGCAGGGTGCTCCTGGATCAGTACAGCTCTGCAGGGAAACATGGGCATGACTGTGGGGAACAGGAGGTGCCACTGTCAGCAGCAGGGATGTGGTGAAGGGCAATCTCAGGATGATGAGTTTGGCGCTGGCATTTTGTGGTTAAAAGTAAGTGATTTCTTTCATCTTGGTACCTGGTGGTGTGTTTTATTGCACATCCTCAACATGGGCTTCTTATGGCACTTCCCATTCACAGTGGCTGAGCTGTTTCGTGCTGCTCTATGTCCTGGGAGAGTCTGCTTAGCAATACTTTCTAAAAGAGAAAGAACTGTTGAAATTCAGCGGGAAATGCGTTTTCTCATCTTCCCCCCCCGCCCCCCCCCAACAAGGTGGGGGAATGGAATTCCGAGATGGACAGGAGTACTGTTCTTAACGTATCAGGAGGCAGGGATAGGAATTGACGATATTGACAAGCACCATGCCCGGGAGTTCTGTATTTCATTTTGGATATTGTTTCTAGTGGCTTACAACACAAGTTATTGCTCAGAGTGAGACTCAACTGAACACAATCGCTAATTAAATTTATGTCTAAATGAATAAATCTCAACTATTCAAACCATGTTGATATGAATAGTTTATATTATAGTGAACATAATTATTAGATTCATTATTTCATGGACCATATTGTTTGATACAGCCAGTAGGACTAGGGAAGTGATGGTGCCCCTGTACTCAGCACTGGTGAAGCCACACCTCAAGTACTGTGGTCAGTTTTGGGCTCCTCACTACAAGAAAGACATTGAGGTGCTGGAGCATGTCCAGAGAAGGGCAACAAAGCTGCTGAAGGGTCTAGAGCACAAGTCTTATGAGGAGAGGCTGAGGGAACTGGGGTTACTTAGTCTGGAGAAAGGTAGGCTCAGGGGAGACCTTATCACTCTCTACAACTGTCTGACAGGAGGTTGTAGCAAGATGGATGTCAATCTCTTCTCTCAAGTAAGAAGTGGTAGGACAAGAGAAAATGGCATCCAGATGCACCAGGGAAGGTTTAGTTTGGATATTAGGATATGTTTCTTCACTGAAAAAGTTGGAACAAGCTACCTGGGAAAGTGGTGAGTCACCCTCACTGAAGGTATTAAAAGGCATGTAGATGTGGTGCTTAGTGACATGGTTTAGTGGTAGACTTGGCAGTGTTTGGTTTACAGTTGGACTTGATGATCTTAAAGGTCTTTTCCAACCTAAATGATTCTGTGAAATTCTTATGACAATTGGGACTAATAGAATATGGTAACCTTTATTTGCCTCAACTTGACACTGCATTCGACTGTGAATTAATATAAGTGCCTAGAAGAGTTTCATAATTAAGTAGCCATTGTGACTCCTTTGGTCTGTCAGATGAGTTACTTATCCAGTGTTCTTTCTTTAGAAAGGAACATTTGAAGCAAACTAATAAAGTTCTGTGAAATGTGAACAGGGTGTTCTGTTCTTTGTTGTCCCTCTGCCCATATAAATAGAGTCCTGGACAGTTTGTGTACATGTTATTGAGACTCGATTGCACGTTACCTCTCATAATCATTTCAGCTCAGCCTCCTTCCTCCCCTCCCCTTGCCACAACCTTGAATGAAGGAAGAGCCAGGAGCTTCCAGTCTCTGGGATGCTTAAATATATGCAAGTCCTAAAAATTACTGTGTGCTAAAAAGATATTGTCCAGCAGTGCATGTATGCAGATGTGCTGTCACAAGTAAATTCCTATGTTAACTACCTTTGTCTATTTTGCCACTTATTGCAGAGCAGAAAGCCTGGAAATAGATTCTCTTCGGCAGACTAGAAGGCAAAAATAAAAAGGAATAGATAAGAGGGAGCCCAGGGGATTCAAGTCCTCTAAATGCTTTGCAAATAGATTTAGAGGGAAGGGAAAGGCTGGTTTGCTGGAAGCAGGGTCCCTGTGATACACAGCTCTATGGTATCTCGTGGACCTAATGACTAGAGTTTAAGCTCTTGCAGCCCCAGGGAAAGATTTTAAACCCCATGTGCCATGTACTAAGGGACTTTGATTAAGGAATTTAATGTGTCTTGTTCTACTCTGAGGAATGTAATCCCTGGCACTGAAATACTGAAAGACATTTGGTAACTACAAATATATTTCCAAGTTAAAATCTTTATGTTCAGGAAAAAAAAAAAAAAAAAAAAAAAAAAAAAAAAAAAAAAAAAAAAAAAAAAAAAAAACCTGAGAAAAAAAAAAAGGCCCTGAGGTTTTCGACCTAAAAAATGAAAGTTAAAAGTCCACTTATCTTGATCCACTTGATGAACTTAATTTATGCTGTAAGAAAGCCCTGGTTTCCATCTTGCACTTTGAGCTCACATGCATGAGTTTATCTGCTTGGACTTGCCTTTTCCAAAATTTAAAGAGGATTCCATAAGGCTTTACAACATGTATTGTTTCTCCCCTTATTTTAAATAACAACAAGGTGGGACAGGATTGTCATTCATCACAGGCACATTTTTTTAGCTGAAGGGTCAAAGTATTAAGGGATTTCTCAAGTGTAATAGAAGTTTAACTATGATGTAAATAACTCAGGATCTGGGGGAATGTTCTCTTGCAGAGTGTTGATAAATTAGGAAGAAAACAAGATATATGCTTATTTATTTTTATTTTTTTTTCATTATCCCAGACATACAGAAGTAGCAATATTTTGTCAGTTGCTTGTATTCTACAACAGCAAGTAGTAAGGCCCCAAGAAAACTATTTGCTAAGTAGAAGGAAGAAAGGCCAAACTTGTAAAGGAAATAATGTTACTTTCAAGGTTCTCAGGGGATATTAGAAACAATGGAGAGTAAAACAAATATTAGAATTGCATATAAAAGGTACTTGGCAGTTTTTACCTCTAACGGCCCAAACAATATTACTGCAAAATGCTATGATGTTATTCTATTGGCAAGAATACAAGAGGGAGCAAGCCTATGAGATGCCAGCTATTTATTTCATTAAGAACTCAAAGAACAGAAAAATGAATAGGTAAATTGTAATAAGAGCTGAAGAGATAGCACTTCATTTAGTTATTAAAGTCCATTTAATAGTGGAACTTTCACAATTAAAGCGACTCACCCTGTGGCTAGCAAGAAAACAGTGCCACTGCATGTAGTTTGTGTAAAAGTCTTCATGGACACCCCAGGCTCTTTATTCAGTCTTGTCCACATAAAAGATGGAAGCTTCCTACATGTGTCTGTTAACATTGTTTCTTCTTTGTTTCTGCAGATTCTCTGCCACAGCATCTGATTCTGATCGGTAATGCTTCATTCACAAGCTTCTACAAGGTCAGAACCAGGTGAGCAAACACCATTTAAAAGTAATACTGCTAATGAGCAGGAGTGGAGAGCAATACAGTGGTGTCCTTTCTTAGTTTAAACAAAGATTGTTAAAATAAAGGCTCATATGTGGTAATGATGGTGATACTCTGTGCTGTAGGATTGTTTTTTTAATTTGTTTTTTTTTGGTGGGAGTTGTCAGGTTGGTTTGGTTTTGGTTTGTTGGTGTTTGGTTTTTTGTTTGTGTTTTTTTCTTTGTTTTTGTTTTTAAAAACCTTTAGTTATCAGTACCTTTCTTTTGTAGTCCAAGGCTGGTAAGTGAAGTAAGACAGGTGTCAGTTAATTCCTTTGCTCAGACAGTTTAATGCTGTGTTTTTGGCATGAAGAGTAAGGGTTTACCCCAGAGCAATCAAGGTAGGAGCGAGGCAGAAGTGAGCAGGATGTAGAAAGCAAGCTGCCCTCATCACCATACACCTTCCATTGACTAAAGCTGTGTCAGGCTGGGTGTATGGCAGGGGTGAATGCATGCCATGAGAAGCAGTGGAATAACTTCCCAAAGTCAGGGAGAGCAGGGTAGAAAACTGACTTGCTGAGTTGCAATCTGCTTTTGGCAGGAAAGAGATACACAGTACCCCTTGCTCAGAGCAGCTTGTACCATTACCTTTTAGCCCTTTGATGGTTGTTGACAGAGTTTGTTCTGTTCACACTGTGATGCAGGGACATCAGCTCACAACTTCTTTTAACATTAAATCCAGAAGTTTAAAAATAGAAGGCAGATGCAAGGATTCCATAAATATATCAAATATATCTATTGTATAATACAATGCGAAAGGATTTTATAATACAGGTGTCTGATTGCACAGTCCTGGAGGCTTGTTTCCATCTTTTCCACAGGAGGTGGTCTGACTTTCAGGGCAAATATTAGTCATTAATGCTGAATTTCCACTGCCGTTTTAGTATGGATCTAGCAGAATGAAGAACTAATACATATTTAGACCTATTGCAAAACTGTATACTTAACATATATGGTACCACACTTTCTTTCTTTGAAGTTTCCTACTTGAACTGATTTGTTGTTGCTGTTAACTGATGGCCTTTTTCAGTTAAGATATGAGGCTTCTCTGTTGATTTATCTGCAAACGGCTTGGTAATTTATTTTGGATTCAGTATTATTTTTGCATTACACTTTTGGCCAAATACTGCTTGATGATAAACTGCTTACTGTTGGATGCTGTTGGAATGAGGCTGACTTTCTCCAGCTGCATGGTTGCTTGGCATTACTTCTTTTCTCTGTCCAGTACACATTAAGAAGTGATGGCTGATTTGTCAGCTTCTGGCCAGTGGTCCTTCTGAGGCTGTTACAGAGTGACAGTTACACAGGACATAACAGTGTAAACCCAGTTCTATTTTTCAAGTTTTTACTCTTTTTTTTTTTTTTTTTGTATCACCTGAAAGGAGAAACAGGTTGTTATTGTGTTTTAAATCAACATCTTTCCTGTTATTAAGCAGCTATAATGTTGCTTCAGAACTGGAAAAAAAAAAAAAAAGCCCAATGCCATTTTTAAATTGACATCTTATATTCTGAAGAAAAAAATAGAACCTCTATTTTGTGAAACTCTTTCCTTTCTGTTCTCTTTCTCCTTGCACTTCAAAGAAACATAGAAATGTCTGGGTTGGAAGGGACCTCTAGAGGTCATCTAGTCCAACCCCCCTGCTGAGAGCAGGGACA
>JANIJG010025444.1:0-65541 GCA_024611175.1 Megaceryle torquata
GGTTTAATTCCCTTTTGAAATTTTTTTTGCTTTAAAATGGAAAAAACAAAACAAACCCCCCCCCCCCCCAAAAAAAAGGAGCTTTTAAAAGTCCTTGTATCTGTGTGAAAATACACCTATTGTCCCTCTCCCTTAAGCAACTATGTTTGGTGCAACTGAAGATGATGATATGGTGGCTCCTATTACACATGTGTCAGTCACACTGGATGGGATCCCTGAGGTGGTGGAAGTTCACCAAGCCCCAGACCCTTACGCTGAATCACCAGAAACTCCAGAATTTGAACAACCAAAGAAGAAAAAAGGTGAGATGCTACTGGAAAACAGCAGGGTGGAGTAGGAGGGCAGTGGTTGGCATGCTCACCTCCCCTGTGGGTGTCTGGAACCATTCTGGTTTTAGGTCAAAATAACTGTAGTGGGCTTAGTTAGAAATAAAGAGAAAGCTTTTTTTTTTTTTTTTACTGGGTATTGTGAGCACAGATACTGATGCTTAGAGATGCTAATGATGTTGAAGAGGTAGCAATGATAGCTTATCCCACAGGAAACATGGATCTCTGCTTGGTCCTATTTATAGTTTCTTCTTCAGAGCAGAATTGCAATACAAGCTATAGAGCTTTTGTTACTGTGAAGTACTTTAATTAGCTCTTATTTAGCTTCAACTAAAGGTACTTGATCTGTTCAGAATATGAGATGAGAATGAGGAGGGTTTTTTAGCTTTTCTTAAATGGGAACAGTTTAATTTTACTTTTGTTTTAATAGCTGCATGCTATGGGAAGCATTAGTCCCATTTGGAGTAGGTAACATTTACACTTTGTCCACTGAGTGATGTTCCATTGCAGTCACTGCTGTGCCAGAGAGTAATGAAGTGGTGTTAGTCAGACCCTTCTGCTCCTGTTTTCCCCACCATGCTTCAGCAGGACCATCAGAGGTCCTGAAGCTGGTGTCTGTGGTGGAAAAGAGTTGTGCAGTGCAGGCAGATGTAAGGTACCGTTGCAACATTTTTTTTACAAATTGAGATAAACCAAGAGAGCCACATTTCTGGAACTAATCCCAGTGCTGAATTGGAGCATTAGGACTTTGACAAGTTCCCCTGTGAAATAAAACCTTTCCAGAGCAGGGCTCCTGCTACCCAGCCATACTCGTGCTGAACGAGAGTGCATTTTTGCTGTTACTTTTGCTGCTACTTCCAAATGTTGGGACTCGTTACCAGTGAGAGAGAGCATATTGGCCTGTGTTGACCTTGGGGAAGCCTCCTGAGCCCCATGTGTGTCACAAGGTCTGGTAGGGATGGGTGTGGGATGGGAAGTCTCAGATTCCTGTAAGAAAGCTGAATTGAAACTTCTGTGGAGGAGAGCTTTACCAGCAGCTGCCCCAAGAGTGCTGCTGGGGAAATTACCGTGCTGTGCGCAGGACTGAGATAACCGACTGTAAGAGGATTTTAAACTGGGGTGGGTTTTTTTGTTTTGTTCTGTTCTTGTTGTTACTGTTTGCTGCTATGCAGGTCAAAACAAGGAGCCACTGTCTGACAGACATTTAACCTCTTTGGCTTGCTGCTTTCATACCCTCTTTTGTGTTGTGCTTCTGCTTACTCCCACTCCTTCCTCCTCCCTAGCTGTAGGTTAGAAAACCAGTTGCTTCACAGCAAATGTGTGTGTTTGGTTTTGGCAGTTATGTCAAATAGGAAAAATGCTAGAAAAGATGCATCAGCTTAGTGTTCCATTAACTATGAGTTCTCAGTGAAGTTCAGACTTCATGAAGTAGATGGTATGGTCTCCGTGATGTTGACGGTGTACTTCAAAATGACCAGGGATTTGTAAGGCATTGCTGCAAAATGTTATACATTTTGTAGTACAGTTTAGAAATATTTGGGGGGGTTCTGTTTTTTCTTGTGGTTTTGTGTGTGTGTGTGGTGTGGAGTTTTTTGTTGTTGTTTTTTGGTTTTGTGTTGTTCTTTTTTGTGTGTGTGTGGGGGGGTGTTTGTTTGTCTTTTGTTTTTTGTGTTTTTTTCCCAAGCACAATCTGTTTCTGTTCCTTTAGTCAGTTTTATGGCATGGAAAAGGACTGTGGTCATTTTGACCTATCCATACAACTCATGATTTTATAGGCTTCTAGCATATATAACCCATCTGCTAAACCTACAGGGTTACCTTATGCAGATCATTGCCAGATAACTGAGCTAGAATGGCACTGCCAAGTAGAGCTCCTCCAAAAAAATGTTCTCCAGAAACGATGGGGTGATTTCACTTGCTTTCCTTATGGGCCTTACTGCTGCAGCAGGAGAGCTGTATCCACCCATCTGCTCAGCTCCAAACCCTTGTTGAGCATGATGTTAGTGCTCAGACATTTGTGAGTACAGAGCTTCCAAACTACAGATCAGAAACCCAGGAAAATCCAAGGGATGTTAGAGAAAGTTCCCTATAATAATACCTTAAGCTCCATTTTTGCTATGGGAGGTATCTGGCTGTAGGTGGTCACACAAATTGTATATACATTATATTTTAGATATATGCAGTTATGTTTTTACTTACATTATAGTTTATTTTTAAACAAAACCTACTGAAAATAGTGCAAGAAAATGCATTGCATTTTTTCTGGTGTGGTATAAAGTGTTTAATCAGGATGGGCATCTCACTGTCTAAATATCACATTAATTTGTAGCATGAATTTCTAACCTAAAGTGTTTTTGCAACCATGGAAATAGGAAAGTGGAAGTACCAATTATACATTCAATTAGCTATACAAAACTACTGTAGCTCTGCATAAGGCTTAGCTCTTGCACATTTTTCATCCTTCCCCTTTGTAAAATTCTCTCCTAAAAAGGAATTTAGTGGTGTATTCTGAAAGGTAACAAATTCATGCTCTACTGAACCAAAGGAGGAAGCGTGCTAATGCTTAATGTGCTTTCAGAAAATAGCTTCTTTTGAACTAAAGGAAACGTACCTTGTGTCACTCTGTTAACTGTGTTTTTGATGGTATCAGTCAGTGCCTGGAGAGTATAGCTCAGAGTAGTCTTAAAATCATCATCTTAAGTATCTCTGGCCCAAATATAAAGCAGTAACATCAGTACCCTTCTGTAAACAAGTTTCACATTCTTCACTGATTTCTCATTTTGGATGGGTTTCTGGTACAGAATTGTCTAAATAGGACGTCCTGAAGTAGTCTAGGCTTCTAGAGAAGCCTAGAATTGCCGTAGCAGTAGTATTCATATTTAGTTGCCTAGGTTATACCTCACCAGAAGTGCATAAATTACATGTGTTCAGTACTTAGGTTTCTTGAAGTTGACCTAATGGAGCCCTGATCCACTTCATTTTCTTTTACAAGCTGATCTCATTTGGACATAATGCAATTAATGACATCAAAATAACATCCCCCTCTCCCCCAAAATGGCTTGCATTTACATCTGTACAAGAGGGGAAACAAGATTAGCACCCAACAGAGTCTTCTCATGACAAAACTAACTCTAAGGAGGAAAAAGCACTTTGCCAAAGTGACTTGGAGGGACTGTTTTTTGCAGTGGAAGCTGATCTATACAAGAGTGACTTCATCTAGACATTTTTAGGGAAAACAGACATTTCTGCAGCCAATAACAATGAGGGGAACAAAGCTGATGAAAATGTACTCCTGTAGTTCTTTATCCTTTCATATTATGATATCTGAAAAAAAAAAAATGGTGTGGGATTTCCTCCCATCTTCATTCAAATCAAGGAAGGCATTATTGGCCAAGATGATGGCTGAACTTTGTGTCCCATGCTAAGTCATGAATCCTGTCTGAATAGAAGCCAGAAAATTAGATGACTGCAGGCATTACTGGAGTTTCCTCACTGTAGTTTTCTCAACTAGCTGTCCCTGCTCCCCATGCCCTGTCAAAAAAAGAGAGAGAAAGAAGAAGGTGCATAGGTGGACTTGGCAATACTGCTAAATGTCAAAAGGCGAGTGCTCAGGGCAGTGTTTCTTAGGACCTCTTTAGAGCTCCCTGGAAATTGAGAACAAAACAGGCAGTGCAGGCTGGCACTGAGCATTTTTGTTTTCAGGTTAGTGAAAAATCCTCGCTCGTACTCTGCAGCAGAGATATTTCCTTACTGAATCAGCCCCAAAAACAAAACCAAAAGTGGAGTGTCATAGTGTATGAAATTGAACAGGCCTATTGGTCTTGCCTCCTTAGAACATAAGCTCTTTGGAAATGAAATAACTAGAGAAAAAAGAAAATTTCTTTAGATTTTTTTATCATGACAACATGTTATTTGAACTAGAAATATGTGTCTCTGAGTCCTGTGACTGCTTGGTCTCTTCTGCCTCTCAGAAAAGCAAAGGTAGTAGCTGAATAATGCAGGTATTGTCAGTGTACTAAGGGGTCACAGCAGAACCTGATAGGAGATATTTTTATTTCATAAGAAAGTACTGAATATTTGTGATTAGCTGACATTACCTGTAAAAGCTGCCATTGCAGGGGGTGAGAACTAATAAAGGAGTAGGTTCTAAGTTTTATATTGGGAAATACTTCAGCATGACTTATATTTTATACTCCACCCATGTTTAGGTGTTTGATTTCTCAACATTTTCAAATGAATGCTCTTCATTCTTGTCATCAGTTGTGACTAACTTCTTCCTTTCAGTCCTCCTCATCAATCAGATAGAGCTACCATGCTTATGACTTCAAAAATTAGTCTTTCTTTCAGAGCCTTTCACTAGTTCTGCTGGTCTTAACACACAAACAAGTGACTTTACCTGTAGCTACTGTTGAGAAAGATGTAAAAGGCAATAGGACTGAAAAATGTTTTCTTCACATGACGGTGTAGTTTTCTGATGTCAGTGGAGACTTCTATCTATTAAACAATCCCTAAATTCTATTTTGGTGATGAGTGAACAAGAGAGTGCTCTGTATTCTATTTATTATTTCCTCTTTAAACTCTTGCCTGCTTCTTCTCCACTCATCTATTTTAAGTGCTCTGAAGAGTACCTAAAAAGCCACAGAAATTTCCAAAGTACATGAACTTTGGAAAAGTGACCATAATTTTTAGAACTACTCTAAGACCATAGGGCATCTGTAGAAATTGAAGAAGTTCAGCACAGAACTGAGCTCACAGCTTAATAAAAATTGAAACCTCTCTGAACTGGGGAAACAAATCTTTTCTCTTTTTGGGTCCTTGTTCTTTTTGTTTCACTTATTTTTTAAGCTGCAGTTGACTTACTGATGGTGTCTTTCAGGGAAGAAGCCAAAACCATCTCGTCCTGAGTCCCCTACTACAACTCCAAACATATCTGTGAAAAAGAAAAACAAAGATGGAAAGGGTATGTCAAAGAGTTGTTGCTGAAGTTTTTAAAAGAACATTGTTTCTGAGCAACCTGTAAAAAGAAAAAGTTCATTATTTTCTTTGTGGTGTAAAACGAGCTCTTATTGTACTCGGGGGTGGTTAACATCTCATCTTAAAGCTAATAAAAAATGAGCACATGAGATTTCTTGATGAAATACCCAGTTCCTAGGGAGAATAACATATTTGTCACTTCAGTTGCAAGGGTTCTTGGAAACTCTTAAACCCCCTGCAGAGGCTGCTGCATTTTGAGTGATGTCTCGGGGAGTGCTTTGCATTGTATTAGTATTTCTTGGGCTGTGGTTATTTTCACAGATGATCTTTGAAAACGTTTTCCATCTGTGTGTGTCTAATTCTGTGTGAGGAGCTAATCAAGGCTGCCAGTTGGCAGCAGGAAGTACCAAGCCCTGAATTTTGAGGAAAGTCATAACGCAGCTTGAAGAGTTGGGCAGAAAACTTGGGGATTTGATCCTTGTTTCATTCCTCCTGTGTTTAAGAGGAAGAAGGAAAATAAATACCACGTAACTGTTAAAATAAATAATTTTCTCCAGACTGAACTGTTCCATAGTGGCTGTTGGTTTTGTCAGCAACTCGGTTGCTTTGCTTTAGGGTCAAGCACCCACACCCTTGCCTAGGTTGGCATTTGAATGGCAGCCTGATGCCCCGGCCCCCACCAAGTTCTGCTGCACTCGGAGGGAGCTGGAAATGAGCCTCCCCCGAGCCAGCACAAGTCCCTGCACACACGCCTAGGGACTGATGTGCCAGCATGTGTGCAGTACCTGCCAGGACAGAAGCACAGCCAAACATGGAAGCTGGTGGCATAAAAATCATAGAATCATAGAATTATTGTGGTTGGAAAGGACCTCTAGGATCATCAGGTCCAACCTACATCCCAACATCTCCCTAAACCACTAGACCATAGTCTCAAGTGCTACATTTACTTGTTTTTTAAACACCTCCAAGGTGTTTGAAGAGGCTGTCAGACTCTCTCAGAATGAGAATAATTGCTACAATGACAAATGAGTATGGTTTTCTTTCTTTTAAAGAGGGATTTTCTGCAATAACAGGGAAAAAAACCCAAAAAAATAAAAAACAAAACCCACAACCTGATTTTCAAGTACAAAAGAAAAGGATCAGAGGAACATCCAAACAGTGTCACAGAATTAAAAGGCAGAAGAATAGGATGCTTCTGTCAATGACAGAGGACACACATATTTCACATTTGCCCATTGTTACAAAATTGATAATTCAAAAGGAATTAAGAAGAGTGTTGCCTAAAACCACTGCTTGTTAAGAAAATAGATAAAATAAAAGCATTTGTTTTGCATTTTGAGGAACATAGAATTAAAGTAAAAGGGATATTAATGTAACTGGCCATGGCAGGGAAGCAGCTAGAAATTTATGAGAGTTGCTTGTCTCTCAGTACCCACATTGTTTGGCGAAGGGGAAGATGTATGGTAAAATACCAACCCCTACATATAATTATTTGATGTTATGCAGGGAGAAAAATTAGTTTTCTGCATATTTCTTCTCTGCTGTGACTCAGAGGAGGTTAAAATTCTGCCTGTGAGTAAAGCAGACTTGGTTTTCACAGACAGTCCTCTTCACACTGATTTTCAGTGGCTAAGCAGTGACAAATTTTCATATAGCCTTGAAGCAGCTGAACATTTTTAGTCTAGACTACAACAAAAGCACCCTGGATTAGATGGTAAGTGGCTGGGAATGCTTTCACTCCTGGCTGACATTGAGTCTTGCCTGAGCAGTTTTAACATTTACTTTCCAGGTATCTGGAGGCAAACAATCTGACCATTTTTTTTTAAGCTGAGAGAGATCTGATGCCAAAGCAGTGCTTTTTCTCTGGGAGTGCTCACTTTCCAAGTTTCCACCTGCTGAAGGTGCTGCTAGAATTTTGTACTGTCTGTGCTGATGAATTTGCTGAATATTTGCAAAATATAGATAATAATATAATAGTATGGGAGTTTTAATTCATAAGACACCTCCTCTTGTTTAAAACACCTCACACTGGTGGTTATTACTGTTGAAAAACCCGCCAGGTTAAATTGAAGCTAAAAAAAAAAGAGTCTGTCACCTTCTGATGCAGTGAGCATACTTTTTTGTGAAACTAAGAAATCTGCACGCGCTGTCCTTGCTGTGTTTTTGCACAGCTACTCGTGGCAGGTGATACTTTCAGACAAGAAGATTTTTATTCCATCCTCAGACCAAAAGAATATTACTAAGAAGCTTATGTGCAGGTTCAAGTGTCCAAAAGAACATCAGACAAAAAAAAAAAAGGCAGAAGGGTCTCGTTAGTTCAGTTTAGACTCCTTAAATGTGCTTTTGGAAAAAAAAAGTATATGCAAATTTGTCATAGTTTTAAGTATTCCAATCTGTGATTTAAATACTGTTTCTTTGTATGTGCTAAACACCGAAGAGGTGTGATGGATTTCCATTAAAAAGTGTTTGTGCCTGCTTGTTTGTAAAATGGAATTTGAATATTGCAGAGCAACAAGTGCAAGTGTTCACTGAATTACAAAAAAGTAATCTTTTTTTTTGAGCCTTATTTTTGAAGTTTTGCCTACCTCACCATATGCCACTGACTGCCCCATGTAAGTCTAGTTGTTAAAAGTAAGGATTTTGTTTATCCCTTTAAGGGATTATAACACTCACCTCAGTTCAGCAAAGTATTGAAGCAAGGGCTTAATTTCCACTGTTTGCAGAGGCTGGACCTGAACAGGGTCCTGTTCGAGGTAGAGCGATAGCGACTGCTTCTGTAATGGGATTATGCAGGAGAGAAGTGAACACATGGGTGACAAATGCTGTCTAAGGTTGCTGGTTGGAACAGGGTGACTGTAGGTTGACTGGTACCTGACTCTACAGGTTACAAATAGTGACTGGGGTGTTCAGGCACCCAGGTTGTAATGACTAACAAGAATCCTTTCCCGTGCCCTTCCATCACTATTTCCTACTCTTGGTGATATGCTACAGTGTATTTGGAAAGATACTAGCTTCTTATTTTTTAGATTATTTACATCATTAATAAAATACAGTCAACTAATATTGTTTTTCTTTTTTTCATTCCATGTCTTGAAATACTTCTGTTTCAGGAAATACCATTTATCTCTGGGAGTTCTTACTAGCACTGCTGCAGGACAAAGCTACGTGTCCTAAATATATCAAATGGACTCAAAGAGAGAAGGGCATTTTCAAACTGGTAGATTCCAAGGCTGTGTCCAAGTTGTGGGGAAAACACAAAAACAAACCTGACATGAATTATGAAACAATGGGTAGAGCTCTCAGGTATGTGAATTTTTAATAATAGAGTGCTTTTGTTGCCTTGGTGTTTGCGTGCATTAAATGTCACCTAATTTTTGTAACAACAGAGAAGAGTTAGTGTTTTATCAGTTTGGGAAATTAAGAAGTTATTTCAGCAAAATAAATAAGCTAACTAAAAGTAACCCTTACTAACCTCAGCCCCAATCAGTCACCTTCAGTCACAGCTCAGACATTTTCATTGCTGCTTCAAAAACTGCATCCTCAGAGTCAGCCACAGATAAAGCAAGCGACTGCAGATTCCGAGTGGGGCAAGCCTTTTATGTAAAATTTAAATCTTTTTTATCAAAAAAAACCCCTAAGTTCGGGTGTATTAATGAAATTATTTCTATTTGTGGCAAATGATCCTGTTTCCAGTGGAAGATAAGTTTTGGAAGTCAGATCTGGTTGCACTTCTCTGCACTTGTGTGTACAGATGGTTTTAAAACATCATGTGCCACTTCCCGTCAGGCTGGGATGCACCACACACACAAAAGACTGTGCAGAATAACCAGACAGCCACAAATCTTCAGTCTCACCTGCTGATGGATAATTATCCACCTGAGCAGCTCTGTGGATCTTTTCATTCCCTTCAGCCCTCACCTCGGTGTGCGTCTTTTCAATTTCTCATACTAATTTGTAAATATAACAGAAGTAGTTGCACTCTCTTGTCCCATTCCCTTTGCTTTGTTGTAGCTAAAATGTTTGCCTGTGCTCACTGGTGAATAAGCCTGAATTCAGGTAACTGAAAGAACTGTATGAGTCAAGAGGACAATTAGAAGTTTCATGCAGCTTTTAAAGAGTACAAGTTGATAGCAGAGTTGACAAGTCACGAAGTTCTTCTCTGTGTTCTCAGAGTTATCTGAGGTTGAAATTAAAAGGTGACAACGAATGCCAGTAAAAGAAAGTTGTTTGAGGAAAAAACATGCTATTAAATTGGCCACTCCTTTATAATGAAGAAACTAGGCACCTGAAATATTTTTTACTTACTACTTCTGGTCTTATTTTCTGGGGGTTTTGTTTTCTTGTTTGTTTGTATTTGTCAGAAACCACTGTGTGACTTGCTGTGTGTATGCTTTAAACAGATACTATTACCAAAGAGGAATACTGGCCAAAGTAGAAGGTCAGCGCCTAGTATATCAATTTAAAGAAATGCCAAAAGACCTCATCTATATAGATGATGAAGATGCAAGCCCTAGCACTGAATCATCAGATTCAACTCTGCTCTCAACTCCTGTGGCCAACAGAAACCACTCGAGCAGATCTAGAGCGTCTGCAACCGCGGGAACAAAGGGAGGATCAACCACAGCGCTAAAAACGGGAAACTCAAAGCCGGCGAAGCTGAAGGAGCATGTAGAAGTTGTACAGCAGCAGACACCTGGTTTGACCTCAGAAGTTTTGAGGACAATGCAGTCTCCACAGCCAGTACATCCCACTCAGCTTTTTCGGACAGTTCATATAATGCAGCCATTGCAGTCCCTCACAGAAGGACACGCGGCTGTAGCCGGTAATGTTCCGGATGAAACGTTAAATCCCTCGGTTCAGAATATAAGGTAAGAAAATGTACAAAAAGTGAATGTATGCATAATAGTAAATCCACTGGATGATGAGTAGATAGACTAGATTCTTTGTTGTGCTTCAGAAAAATGCTCATCTTCCAGTTTGGTTGAAGAGAAACGATGTCTTTGTGCATGATCCTAGGAACTGGGAGTTAGTACAGCATACTGCAACATGTACACTCATCAGTGCTTTGCTTTGGGTGGAGGGAAGTGCATCTTTCCTGTGGTATTAGACCCGATGCAGATTATATAGGGAAGAAGAATACACAACTTCTCTGTAAAATTGGTATCATCGGTTCTGTCGCGCAACAGAGGCAGCGTATTCATGGCTCTTTCTCACTGACTGGTGTCTTTGCTTTTGAATTATACATGGTGTGTCCGCATGACCCTTTCAAAAAGATTTTTCTTCTTGCCTCTCAATTTTTTCTTCTTGAGAATTTCTTGTCATCTCTTTCATCTTTTATATTGTCCCCAGTTCTAAGGGAAAGCTTTGCGTTATCTACTCTAGCATTTTGCTGCTGTTACAAGAGCATGTTCTTGTGATTTCAGAAAACAGCTAACAGAATCATTTCATGGGGGGGTATCTGCAGACTATTTTGGGTGACAGTCATGCTTCCATGCTGAATTTGTAAGTCAACTGGCTAACATTACACAGTGTTTTAAGCATCATGACTCCTTTGCACCTACTTGTTAGTAGCAGCATCCTCTTTGAAGAGGCTTTAAAAAACCAATTATTTAAGCCTGGTTTTACTTTAGCCTGAGGCGTCCCCTGATGGAGCTTGTTCATCTCCACTGACTGAAACTAAATAAATGTTCTTGTAATCTGGGCCCCTCAAAGGAATGTCAGAGTTGAATATGGTGATTCTGGACCTTAAAGCTGTTTTAGGAAAGTTTAGGGATATGATTCAGAAATTGCACATTCTTAATGAATTACGGACATCGCTTTTTTTTGAGATGTGCTCTGTTAACATCACTGTTATCATTTTCTGCTGCAAATTAGCAATCATGCCATTTCCTCCTCCCTTCTTCTATTCTTTCCTTTGAAAATTACATCCAGACCACCAACAGATTTGGAGTGCCACTCTCTGGGGTTAGCCACGTGATTTTGTCAGAGAAGTAAGCAACGTCACTAATGAGACCAAGTAATTTCTTCTTTTTCAAAGACTAAGTTTTGCTCTCTCATCTCTGCTACTAGAGGGAAGCTGTGAAAGCTAGTCAGTTATTAAGACTCCACTTATATAAAAGGAAAATCCATAACAGTAGCAGTAACATCTAGTTTTTTTCAGAAGAACTGAAAGAACTGAAATTGTTCAGATCAGCCTCCAGTGACTAATATAATAGAATCAATAAGAAACATTTTAGCAGATAACCAAGTAGCTGAGGAAACTGAAAGTTTATATATAGGAAATGACAAACTAAGACCGCAGCTTCAGTCAAGAAAAAAAAAGTTCTATCTTCTTTCCTTGGGGTAAAAAACCCCCAACTTTTAAGTTATGCCCAGACTTCCTAGGTTGAATCCTGTTTTTATTTTAATCTTAAATGTTTTCATTCACACTGCAATATGAAAAAAAATCACACTGAAGAGAGAAATTCACTGGGTAATAGAGGCTGCAAAGGAGTAAGTACATTGGGCTATGAAAGGAAAAATATTTTTCATAGTTACTGGTAGGCACTGGAAAACTGGAAGGAGTTACCATTATTAAGTAGACAGTATCTGTTCCCACTTGTCTTTTAATTCTAAAATGCACTATTTGGAATCAAATTGAGTTTTGCTTACTGTTCTAAACAACTAGAATTAGTTCAAGATGCACATAGGGGAGGGAAGTGTTACATAAGCTTAGGAATGAAGCTACTCTGTACAGTGCAATCCTATGATTTCAGGATTGATGAAGGATTTAATTACTTCTAAAAATTGACTAGGGAAATGTAGTGAAAGGAGACAAGTACAAACTTAGTTGAAGCTATACAGTACCATCTAGGTCAGAATAATACCATTAAACATTAACAGGGGGAAAGTTCAGCAATTTGCAAAGTTAAATAGCTCCAGTCTAAACCTACACTACATTATATATCAACATCAATATCAATCGTATAAATGAGAAAAACAACAGCCAGCAGTATCTGTAACACCTAATCAGGCAGGCAGGCAAGCAAGAAGTCCAGCCTACTGTTTGAAAAGCTGCTCAGTGACGTTATGACATCCATCCAGTTATTGCATGATGGTATTTCACAATCGGACCTTGGGCAATAGGCTAAGGGGAAAAAAGCGGTGGAGATGCTATCTGTGTGAAGTTCAGATGAAGCAAAAGCCCGAGAGTTGATTCTAATCCTTTTTTTTTTTTTTTTTTTTTTTGTAACTGAAAACATTTCACAATGTCTTCAATTGCACTTTCCTTCAGATCTTTTTGGTATGGTACATATTTACTGAATGGTTTAGAAGTATTGCTGATTAAGAAAGAATGTACTAAGGTGTCTGAGCAGTTAGAGTGAAAATAAAACCCACCACCCGGATGTTTTTTGTATGCTTTTAACCAGGATGGGCCAAGCTGCAAACAAAGGTGCTGATGAGGCCCGTGGAGTAGTCACTGCCCATTCCAGGCTCTAAAAATAAAATTTATGACAGATACATTTCAAAAAACCCTTCAGATAGCTTGGTGATGCGAGTGGCACACTGAACGTTTTTTTGGAGTGTTGTGTTTTAGGTCTCTTTCTTTTTCTTTTATAACAAGGCTTAAAACAAAGGACTTGGCTTTTGGGGCTGTTTGTTCAAACAGCTGTAAATCTCTAGCAATTGAGTCTGTTTGTGTACACATTGAGTTGCTGCAGTGGGGTTTCCATAAAGGTTGCAATGAATGGTCTACGTGATTTGGAAAGGTACAGCAGGTACGACTGCCAGTCTAGGGTAAGAGCTGACAAACCCGCTGGTGTGCGCACACTTTCTGTAGGGTTGTGATTGGAGTCATTTTATAGTGGTTTTATAAGGAAGCATGAGGACAAATAGCAACACAGGTTGCCAGGTGGTGTTCAGAGGTTGGGGCGTGTTAGGTGGTCAAGGTCGTTTGGGCAAAATGGCAGCCAGGGTTTGGGAATGATCCTCAAAAGCTGGTTAGTGGTTGGGCTCTGCTTTGAAAGTGTGAAGATCTTGGATCCATATAACATGTCTTATGCAGTGTAGCTTCTAAAGTTTCATTTATATAAATTGTCTTCCCTCTGCAGCAATTTTCTTCTGCTGTGTTAAGAAATATAGAGAAAATACTGAGGGTTTCTGAGGTCCAAACAGTTGGCTTCTTAACAGTATCCTTCAGAGAAGCTGTCTGGACCTGCATCGTCTCTGCTGAGGGACTTGGTTAAAGAATCATTTGAAGAATGTTGTGAAGGGCTCATGTCACCATCCTCCCCCTGCAGCGGGCAGCATCACCTGGTAGAGTCTACTCCCAGAGCATCTCTGGGAGAGCGTGGCAGCCCTTCCCCAGCGCCTCTTAGGCGCTTCCCAAAGAAATGGCCAGGGGTTGATCCTTCATGGGAGATAGGCCGTGGCTTCATCTGTAGCTGTGCAAAAGCTCGTGCAGAGTTTTGTGTACTTCTGAGGGGAGGATAGGTTCTTATTCTGACATGGAAAGGGCTTGGCTTTGGATGGGCTTTTTATACAAGTGTTGGTGCTGCTGTTTGCAGGGCAGACAGAAATGTTGCTCACCAGGAACAGATGCCTTTTCTTCAGCCCCAGTGCTTAAACAGAAAGGCTGTGATCTGGTGCTAACCCAAGCTTGGGAGACAGGGCAGGAACGGGGTCAGGTCATGCAGACTGGGTTTTGCTGCCCAGGGAGGACATCTGGTATCCCCAGTGGGAACATTCGGAATTGCAAACTCGCTGCTGTCCTGCAGGCCTAACCGCTCTGGCGCGGTGGATTCCAGCACAGTTACTGCGGTCTCCAGTCGTCTTACTGGGAGCTGAATTTAGCACCCTGTTGTTTCTGGTGTTAAGACAAAAATAAAAATGCTTCCCTGGATGAGGATTTTATTTCTACCTTTTTCCAACGAGCCTGACCTTTTAAGGATTTTTTTTTAAAGAAGTCTTTTTTTAATTTAGCACTTGTAATTTTTTTCTGTTTAAACCAGAATAACTGACATAGGTTAACCAGAATATCTGGTTTACTGGAGGAATTGCATTTTAGCTTGGGATTCGGAGGCACTGAAGTTGGCCTTGGGATTCAACTCCATGTTCATTGGGTCATTCTGAGCATCCTCAGGTATGGGCATCCTTCCTGTTGCTCCAGAACATACCTCTCCTGTAAGGCTAGGGACTTACCTTCTCTAGGACGTCACACAGGGCCTCTAAGATGGCTGCGTTTGGGCAATTAAATTGCTCCCATAAATGACTAGGGCTGCAGATAGACAGGAGCATTTGCATTTTCCTTTAATGTAGAGTAGGAGTGATTCAAGGTGGAGTGTCTTCTGGATGAAGCGAAAAGAGGTTCTCATGCTACTAATGGTTCAGAGAAGATCATGTTATGAGAGATTTAAAATGATCTATGTCTCTTTGTTACTAACTGTGTGGGACACAGCTGAATCTTCCAGCTGGCAGCTCTGTATAGCAAGAAACTTGCCAGTAGCTGACTGCTGACAGATTCTGTGCAATGCTTTAACAGACTTCGGGTTTTAAACACAACATTTTTATCAAAATCCAGTTTATTGTTTCTTTTCTGTATTTTCAAGTTATTATGATAGCTTGGACAGAGCATGTTAGAAGACCAGTATCCTGACTCTGTTTTGTAGCTGGGGGAAAAGCTAAAACAGACCACAGAGGACCAGTGGGATATGCTTTGTGCATTCGCTTCTGAACTGGAGAGCCACTACATGATGAATCAGCCACAGCTTTCATCTTGACCTTTTTGCAGCCTTTGGGGTAGAAAACGTTGCAGTAATTCATCCCGAAGGTGACACAAGCGTGGACCACAGTGGCAAGATCCTCATTCAAGAGGAGAAGGAGGTAGCTGAAGGTTAATTGTGTTTTTTCTGGGCATGAGCATTCTGTGTAAGAACAGTGATGAAGCCATCAATGTGCCAGCACAATGGATCGTCCCACTAAGCAGAGGGAATTACCTTTGAAAGTCATGTCTACCCCAAGCCAACACATGCTCTTTCTGCCGTTGCTCCATAATATCTGTGCCAGGCTATGATGTTGGTGGTCTGACTGCAGCTATGCTGATGCTGAAAACCAGACAGATTTATTTAGCATGAGTTTATCGACTCTGAAACTGTGATTACAACTTGTATTTCAAATGAAGTGTCTTCATCTTGTGCCATGTATGGATGTCAGCTTGTGTAAGTTGTGCAGAGAATGTTGCTGTTATGTTCTGTAATCGTACTTCACAGTCTGCTTATGTTGGTTTTGCCTGAGCTTGCCTAACCACACAGGCACGGGGAGGCAGCCTGGCACTGTCCTGCTGAGATCCTGCTGAGATTTTGCATTGACCATTGGCTTTCAGTTCTTTTTCCCCGAGTAAGAACAAGAGTCAGATCTGCACAAGGACATGTAATGTCGTAGCCCATCTGCAGTTCCTATGGGTATGCTGAATAAAAACTGTCACAGGTGTCAGTCTCGGTAAAGAGCTCTCTCAGGGCTCCCTGGGACTTAATGGGGAACATGAGCGAAGGACTATGATACTTGCTGAGAACTTCCAAACTGGGAACAACTCCTGTCCAACGTTTGGGAGACCGTACTTTGATCAGCCAGCATGGCTGCACGTGCTTTGCTTCTGTTTGCAGTTAGATGGTCGTCTTCTATCACTGCAACAAACTGGGTCTTGATGCTCCAAAGCAGGGCCTGCGGTAGAAGCTCTCCAGCATGCTGAGTAGCAGTTGGATCTGGCTCACTGCTGCTGTAGCCATCCCAAGAGGAAGGGAAGCAAGTCAGGTGATTTTTGCAAAGAGTTGATCTCTGTCATCTCTTAAGTGATGGCTTGACTGCATTTCAAGTTTCAAGCTGGTGAGGTCAATGCCCTTCCTGAGGGAGGTGTTGGTCAGAAATAAGCTGATGTGATCTCAGTGGGCTTCTGCAAGAAGCTCCCATTTAGCTTACCAACAGGTGTGTTTCTCAGAACACACTTACAATAGGGACAACTTCTATCATAGCAAAGACTTTGGTTATACCAGACTTTTTAATTTGATTTTCCTGCAGCTGTGAAGACCTTTTCTTAAGCCCATTTCAGATTTAATTTCTGTGATAAGTAGAAAGAAGGCTGCTTATGGCAGAGGGGACTTCAGAGTCATCTAGATGGATTTTGTTGCTGCACCATACGAAGCAATCCACAGGAAGTCTTTTACACGTCTTTGGCACTGTTGAAAGAGGTGGGGTTTCTTCAGGTCTCTGTTAGTAGCAGTTTCTGAGTTTTAATTCAGGTGAACATGCAGCTTTGAAAAATTCTGGAAAGAAGACTGTAACTGTGTGGGTCAGCAAAAAGGACACCACATTTGAGAGTTGAGTCCTCTGTCTCTGTCCTCATGACATAGGATGTTATCTTGTCCAGGCAAAGAGCTAGACAAGAGCAGGCAAGTTCTGCCCTCCCTTCAGAGGAGGCTGTGTTCAGCCAGGGCATGAAAGTGTCAGGTGCCTTTCTACCTCTCATGGACATCTCCCTCTAGACTGCTGAGCAGCTCCTGTCTGTGTGGCTGGTGCTGTAGAAGGGCCCGTGACTATGGGATAATACATTGGGGTGAAGTATTGACAGGATTGTTGATGACTCTGAGGATCATGTACAGGAGCGCAGCTATAGAGTAGTTTGCAGTGATGCTACAGTTCCTGAGCTGCATTTGACTGATGCTTCCTACAGTCACTCAAAAGAGATTGGGCATCTGAAGTGGTTCTAATAAGCACATCCCAGCCCCTCACCTCCCTCGCTCCAAACTTGACCTGAATGAGTTGTCTGCAATCAGATAGCTCAGCAAATGGGAGAAGACCCTGGAAATTCACCCATTTACCTCAAGGACATCATTTCCCCTATAGCTGTTGGTTGAACATTGTGCATTTTGGAGAGGCATGTTTCTCTGTTACCTCTCTCTATGCATTTCTTAATATTGTCTTGTTTCATTTTCTTACTGTGCTGTGAAATATTCTGCTTACCTTGGCTTTTAGCTTTTTTTTTTTTTTAATCTTCTCCCTTTCTCTATTTCACAAATGGCACATAAATCACCATGAGTAAACTTGTTTCTCCTGCCTGTCACTTACTGCTTGCTTTATCACTAGTTACCTGTTGATGAGTTAACACGATACTGCACAATTCTAGGCTCCTAACAGTACTAGATGGACCAAGAAATAGGTAATTTTCTGCCAAGCTAAAATGACTTCAGAATTTTTGTCATTCTTTTGTCAGTTGTAACCAGATTGTTTTATGGCAGCAGTTCCTTTTTATCACTATTGCTCAAAGTTCTTGTTCTTTTTGTAACCTTAGAAGGAACTTTTAATCACCCAGTAGATTTGTACCTTAGCGTAGGAAAGGCATTAGCAAACTGACAGTGAAATTCAGAAGCATAGAAAAATATACAGTCCAAAACACGTAAAATAATGTAGCCCAGTGTTGACCGATCACCTCAAGAAATGTGTACTTTTTGGGGGGCAAACCCAGGCAAAATTATTAGCCAAACTTGTATATTTTTTCAACAATATTCAAGACAGATAGTTTGAGCAGATAAATGTTTATTGATTGTTTTGTTTGTAAACAGAGCTGTCTGTAGTCTTAGCAGTTATGGCAAATGTCTTGCCAGTAGCATTAATAACGACGTCTGTTTATGGTACAGGGTGGTACTTAATCCTGTGCTTGTACAGGCATCTGCTGCATGCTTTCCCTGTAGCAAGCTCACACTGTGTGTGTGTGTACATACATCTGTGTCACGTTTATATATGGATGTATCATATGGATGTATCTTGACCAATGGAGAAACACTTGGAGTGAACTGCTAGTCACAGTATGAGGTACAGGTATGGGACTTGCTTTCAGGAGACATAAAAAGGCTCAGCATCAATATGCACATTCTAATTACAGCGTGCTGAGACAGACGGTCTGATTCAGTCCCCCCAGAGCTATTGCTCCTAGAGCTTGGCAGAATCTTTTCTGCATTGATTAGATCCAGTTCACACTTGTTGAGGATCTCCTTTACAGCCACCTAGCAGCTAGAAGCTTTTATTTGTACTACTTTATTTTAAAACAAAACAGCTAAAGAACAAGTAGCCTCAGAGTAATACTTGGTTGGCATATCAGCACAGGCTAGCAGCTTCAGCTGCTGCTTTAAAAACTGCAGTTATTGAGTTGAACTTAATCCTTCAGGCTCAAGGAAGTTTCTTCATGGATTAAAGAAGTGGCTTGGTTTCTACTCTGATACTTTTTAAGGCTTTTCTGATGGCAAGTGTCAGTTGTCTTTTCTTCTTAGCTGTTCCACTTGCATTGCTGTTCTCTCTAGACTTTCCTGGGTTGAGCTGTATCTATGTGACATTTTGATGTTACTTCAGGTTTCTTTCACTGTAGGTAGTTTACTTTGTTTTAATTTTTATTTTTTAGAAAAGGTAGGGGGTGGCCTCATCCTGTTACTACATCTGACACAGTAATTTGTGATTTTTCTATCACAGGCCCAGGGCAATTGCTGAGGAATAAAAAAGTTAGCAGACTTGGTGTGACCCTTGGTGTTGTCATTTTGAGCCTTGCACATTAAGCTCGGTTGTTGGTATTTCCTATGCAGCACCAAGTTCTCCAGAAGCTGGAAAGAAAGAAGTGATCACTATAGCTGGTGCTTCACCTCCAGCCAGTTCCCATTTCCATGAGCTTCTTCCTTGGGCCGTCTCTAGTTGCATGAAACAGGAGTTCAAGATTGATTCTGTCAGTCGCATCAAATTTTGTGTCCTGACTATGGCCTCTGTGAGGAGACCTGCATGGGAGCCTCATGGGCAAGGATTTGGGTTTGGTTTGCTATAGCAGCATTGCTGGCTACTGCAGCCTTCTTTCTTGGGAGGAAGAGAAAGCTACAGATGCAGGTGTTGTTACTTGTGTTACAAAACACGTAAGAGGTGGGGAAAAGACTGCCTGCAGCAGGGACTGGCAGCTGGAGGATGCTCAGGGACTACTGATGTACTCTGAGCCTGATACCATCTGGGTTACTGGAGCTGCTCTTGCTGGAGCAATCTCTGTGGCTCAGCTAGGGGCCTTTCCCAGAGGACTGAGCTGTGACCAGGGAGATCCTCTACAAATACTCCTTTGATTGTCTCTGTTGCTGCCCTAAAAAGAGGGGAATGTAGCTCCTTGTGTGGCTGGACTACTGCCAGCAGCATCATCTACATCCACAATGCCCCATAGCTTCAGCTTCACATAAGTCCTGCTTTGGTGAGGTTGGTTGTGTTATTTTTTTGTTAATTGTGATAGCCAGAGCATGTGTTTAAATTGAAGTTTTGAATGTGCTGAATCTGAGCTGACTGGTCAATGGCTGAGTGCTGGCAAGTAGGATTTTGCAGAGCTGTAAAAAATAGGTACATACCTGGGTAGGAGGACTACAGGAGATGTTTAGTGCTCAGCCCTTACAGCTTATCTGAGGACCAGTATTCAGAAGGAAGAACACGCAGCGTTGTGCATGGACTTGGAAGTACAAATGTTGACAGGCAATTGCTTTCTATCTGAAGTGATTTCAACAGGGGTAGAATTGAGCGAGGAGGAGGAGGAGATAAGTTGGTCTTGGTTTTGGTCACTGTCAGAATATGTTCAAGAAAACACAAGGGAGAGCTGAAGACTGAAAAACGAGAGGAGAACAGGCAGGAAAAATCACTGAAGAGAAGCAGGAAGGTTGGAGAGAACTTTGCAGGACAAGCAGAAGGAAAGAAAAAAATTGTAGGAGACAGCATGGCACGGTGGGCTGCAGAAAGCTGTGAGAAGGTATCAAAGCAGTTACCCTTCCCTTTCTCTTTCTCTCCCCTAGAGATCTTCTGCTTCACCAGGAGTGTGTTGTGGTTTGGGGTTTTTGTTTGGTTTGGTTTTATTTGCATGACTGGAGTGCATGCAGTTCAGCCCATCTCTAAGCCACCATTGTCCATTGTGGTCGTTGTGTGCTTCAGCAAGATGGTTGTTGATCCTCTGACGTCGCACTCTCAGCTGTCCTTGTGAAGTAATGTGGTACCCAGGTCTGTGAACCTGTGACTGATGGAATCATTCCTAATTTAAACTGATGTTTGGGGAACAAATATTGTTCAGTTGCTTTACCAGAAGGAGCATGAAAGCCTGGCAGATGGAGAACTGTGTATGTCCTGGGAGTCTTGAGAAGGTCCTGACCAGGCTCACTGTTACTGTGCAAATACTTTTTCCTGTAGGTAAACATATATACAGATGTCAGGGGAATTGAAGCCTTACTTAAGAATTTAGGCTTGGTACTTACAAATTACATAGAGTACCTCATGAAATTGATGGCAGATGCATAGTGGGTCATGTTCGCCATATTAATGCTTGAGAAGGAGATGTTAGATGGGATTCCCAGGTTTTCTGATGACCAAAGGCAGACTGCTCAGTTTAGCGATGGTGGTGGTGTTCATGCAGGGTACCTTTGGGAACTGTGTTGCTGAATTCAGGGGTCAGGTCCAGTTCTTGTTTCAACTGCTGCCTCTTTTGGAACCATTAGGTAAAGAGACGTTTATGATGCCAAGTGATTTTTTTTTCAATAGCAAATCTGTAATTATGTTTCAAACTCAGTGTGAAAATGTTCTGACCCTATCTTTTCTAATCTTAATAGGACTTTACAGACTCCTACCCAAGTTCCAGTGGTTGTTTCTCCTGGAAATCAGCAGCTGCATACTGTAACACTCCAGACAGTGCCTCTTACTACAGTGATAGCCAGCACAGATCCAGCCTCAGCAACAACGCCCCAAAAATTCATTTTACAAGCCATTCCTACTTCACAGCCCATGACGGTTCTTAAAGAAAACGTCATGCTACAGTCTCAGAAGCCAGTCTCGCCTCCTTCCTCAATCGTGCTGAGCCCAGCACAAGTTCAACAGGTGCTCACCAGCAGCGTGCAGACAATTTGCAATGGAACAGTCAACATGGCTTCCTCTCCATCCTTCAGTGCCACTACCCCCGTGGTAACGTTTTCACCCAGCAGCTCGCAGGTGGTGGCTCATCCCTCGGGCACGGTGATCACGTCAGTTATTAAAGCACCGGAAACGAAACAGATTTGCTTGCAGAGAGCAATAAAAGAAGAAGACAGTGACAATTTAGATGATACTGAGCAGTCGGAGCAGAGATTCCAGCAGCAACCGTTTGTGATGGTCGTGTCCAATTCGAATGGTTTCCCGTCTAACGTGCAAGTGAAGCAAGAAAATGAGCCGTTGGAACCCAATTCATATTAATAAATTAAAAAAAAAAAAAAAAGACCCTGTGGATGATTATTTTCATAAATGTGATGGGACCTTTTCAGTTATGTATATATATGATTTGATTCTGAAGCAAGATGTTGCAAAGCTACTTAATTTCTGCAGTTAATTGTTAGAATTCATGCTTTAGAATGGATTTTGATTTTCTGTTAATTGCTAAATGTTATCATATAAATAAAATGATATTTTACTCATGTTTCAAAATACAAGCATGAAGGAACATGCTTTTTACGCTATGAGGATTTTCTCCCGAGGTTGTTGGCCAAAGTTCCAAACTTCTTTCTCGTTGTGCGTTTTCAGTCTGTAGCTGATTTACATTGCAGTAACGTTATTATAACCTTTTCTGTTTAATCTGTATGTGTATCATTTAACTTTTGAAGCAACAATTACTTTTAGTGGGACATTTTCATTCCATGTGTATGAATTTTTATCAGTAAGTATATGTTTCATACCGGTGGATGACACCAGTTTTAGACTTTGATAGCCAGGTATCCTCTTACATTTTTTTGCAGCACAAGCCCTTGTGCGTGCAAAAAATTGAATATACACTCCTATTGAGAGTACACGAACCATTTATTCCAGTAATGGACAATGCCATTTCTATATTTTATATGAAAACATCAGATATATTTAATTACAGAAGCTAACGGCATCACTACAGGTGCAAATGTTTCATGCCATTTTGCGACTATGAAGCTTAACAATCTTGCATTCTACTTCAGATTATTTTGTAAGGGGGGAGGGAAAAGAAATATATACAATTTATGCAGGTATTTGGAGATGAATACTTCTAAGAGTTGGGGGTTTTTTGATTGTAAATAATGTACATTCAATGTCACAGGGAAGTTTTTTCAGCTAATTTGTTCCATACAAATTTTTGATAGATGCAAATAAGATCATTATGCTTAGAGGTTTAATGTTATATGTATTCATATTACAGAGTGAATTTGTATTTAAAGACAAATTTTTAAATGATGGAGCCCTCTGAACCTTGGGTCCTTGCCTTTTGTATTTTTAATTGGTTTATTATGAAAATAAATCAAGTGGAAAAACATTTTTCTGTATTTACTCTGCAGTGGTTTTGTATTATTATCATGCTTTGACAGTCATCATAAGCAACCGGGATGTACTGGGAAGCAGGACCAGGTCATGAATCAGTGTGGGTCTGTGGTGGAACACCACCAATCCACGAATCACTTTGGAACAGACTTGAGTGCTACCAACATTCTGTGGGTGTCCTTTGAGATCATAGTGCTGTATGTTTCTGCAGCTCAAATCAAAGTTGAGCTAAATCAAAAAAATGGACTTAAAACTTTTCCTTCACTTCCTAGTATGTTACAAACAACCCAAAACTTTGAACGTGATTCTGAGGTTCATGAACATTCATCACAAAGGTCATTGTACCCTGTCTCATGCAGCTCTTGACCCAAACTACTAGGGCTCCAAGACTTTGCATACTGCAAAGTTTCAGCAGAAGGTGGATTAAATAAGTACAATGCCTGGTAAGATTAGTGGAATGTAAAATTAAAGGGAATATGACTCTCTATAGTTGAATTCATATAGGAGTTTTATTGACTGGGGAGATGAAGGGCGGCAGAGACAGTTTGGTCTAGGTGAACAGAAGCTTTTGGAATAGATTTCTGACAAACTAACAAGCAGTTCTCTGCCACAAGCTGCCCTGCTTCTTGGCAGTTCAAACTCCCTGTTTAATTCTCTGTTCTTTCCCTCTTGACTGCCACCCCGTCAGGCCAGTCCAGTGCACCTCACCCTAGTTTCAGGAAGGCTGGTCATACCCAAACCAAAGCAACTGCTGCCAGCTGTGTGGTGGTTGTTTATCTGGCAGCGCTCCCCGCAGCTGGGGAGGGCTGGTAACATCACTAGGAGTGTGGGTAAGCATTGTAGAAGAGTTACCTGGTACAGTTCTCATCCTGAGGGCTACTTCAGATTGAGGAAAGCACGGGAGAGGGAGGCCAAGGGGTTTTTTTTAAGTTAGCCTGTGAAGTAGGGGCTTTTTCCTGTTGTACAAATATTTCATAATACTAGGAAACCTGAAGTGATAACGGTTGACTACATTGTTTTTAAATGGGGGGAAGTTGTTTTGATGATTCACTGGAAACGGGAGAAAAAAATAAATCACACCATAAGGTTATAATTTCATCAACAAACTTATTGCCACGACTGTTACAAAGGGAAAATGGATTTGTCCGTTTATGTCAGTTGGGGAAGTGGAGAAAATCTCCAGCAGACTCTGTTGTGTAACGAGCTTACTGCTAATGCAAAGTACTCCCTTCCCGTGTCCCTCAGGCTCTGGTCCACCAGCCAGTATATTCATACTTACAGTGCTGCTTAGTAGGACAGAGGAAGGGAGGAGCTGGAGTAAATCATACGAGAGCTCACATTTGGAGTTTTGAGCAACTCCTCGGCTCTCACACCTGCCTTTGTGCCTGTCGCGGCAGCAGCCAAACAAAACACAGCCAGACTTAAATCCCAGCCGCTGCCGACTCAGAAAAAAAAGGAGGCCGCAGTTCTTTTCTGCACGCACGTGAAGCTGCGAGCAGAAAAAAAAAAGTTTTTGTTTTTGTTTTTTTTTTTTTCTCCTCTCCTGAGGCATTTCACGGAAGGGAGCCCGGGGAAGAGGAGGAGAAGAAAGGGCGGAAGGCCTCGGGCAGCCAGCGCTCTCACCGCCTGGCCTGGCCTGGCCCAGCCCGGCCCACCCCAACCGGCCGTGACGCAGCTGGCGGGCGGATGGAGGTGCTCGCTAAGCCCGGCGCTGGCATCTTCAAGCTGGGGCAAGAGGAGGCATCTGAGTCTCAGACAAGTCCCGTGCTTCCCGGACAGGTAGCTCCCGTGCCCGCGAATGCCTCAGCCTTCACTCTCTCTTGCCCTCAGGCTCGTCGCCCCAAAGGCCGGCTGCGTGGCTTCGCCGGCTGACCGCTCCTTCCCCTGTCTGCGTGGGCCCCGCTCGGGAAGCTCTGCCCGCGATCCGGGGCAAACTTCGACACGGAAGGAGCCACCGAGGCAGGAAGAGGCGGGCGCAAAGGGCTTCCGAGCCCCTCTGCCACGGCCGGTCCTCCAGCTCTATGGCAGGGGGAGGAGGCGCGCCAGCCTCGGCAGCAATGGCCGCCCCGCCTCGCCCGGCGAGGCGCGGGAGGAGCTTGAGGCGCCGCTTCTGCCCTCCGCCTCCCGTCAGGCCTTGCGCGGCTGCGGCCTTGGGGTTCGTGGCGCGGGTGCCTCAGCGGCTCCAGAAGTTTCCCGGGGGTGGCGGGCGGCATGGCGGCGGCAGCGACCCCTCCGCGGTGAGTCTTATTCAGGAACTGCCCCCGCTCCCCTTCCGCCTGCCCTTGCTGCGCCCGCTTACTCCGTTGTATTTCCTCTGCAGGTTCTCGGACGGGGACGTCGACCGGGACCCGGGGGCAGCGGCGAAGGTTAGGGCCGGACCGGGGCGGGTCAGGCCGGCGGGGGGCGGCGGGTCCTCCCCCCCTCGGGTGTTTGAAGTTTGCCAGCTTGTTGAGCTGTCGGTGTTGGGGTGCTGCATGGAGATACGGGGCTCGCAGCGCGTCCTGCCGCTCTTAGGGGCGAGGGGAAGGGCTGAAGCGTCGTGCGGTTGCCCTCTCTGCGAGCGGGGGGTGTGTGTGTGGCTTGTAGTTTCCCCTGGAAACCTCATTGTCATCTGCGGTGTGGCTGCGGAGAAGTTCAGCGCGGTTCTGTCAAAATACTTGTGCTACTTGTGTTACAAAGAACGGAAACAAAAATACAAAACTGTAGCAAGTTTCTCTTCCACGTAGGTAGATGGTAGTTAAAATAACTAAATCTGTTGTAATTTGCATTTTAAAAAAGCCCCAAGCATATTGGAGAAATGTTCTCTTTATTAGTTCTTGTTCTGCCCTCATCTCTTTTTTCCTCATCCTGTATTTTGTGGGGGTCAGAACTGATTTTTATTTCCTCTTGACATCAAATATAAATCTTTATACCATGAGAATGACCATTCACCTGAACAACCTTCCTACAGACTTGGTAGAGTCCTCATCACTGGAGGTTTCCAAAACTGGGCAGGGTGCTAGATAATTTCATCTGGGCTCCCTTTCCATGGAAGGTTGGATGAGATGGGGTTTTTTTAAGGTCTCTTCCAACCTGGCCAGGGCTGGGATTCTAAGATTTTACCTGTTAATGTCTATCAATGTGCTTTCAAAGGTTACAAGAAGACAAAATTAGAGTGGAGAAGTATTTCTGTTTAACATACTTGGAAGGGTAGAGGATGTAAATGGTTAGTTCTGCTTGGGTAGAGTAGGTAGTAGTGACATGGAATTATCTTACCATAAAGATTCTATGATTCTGCCATGAAGAAAATAGTGAAGCTAAATCTTTCCATGCTCTGAGGTTTAGGGTGTAGCTTGTAAAAGTTTTTCAGAAGATAAATAACATCTAAAAAGCAATTTGGAATAACCAAATATATCTGGTACAATAAAACTAACTTTTTTTTTTTTTTAAACTTAAATTAGTTTCCCCTTGTGAAGGAAAAAAAACCCCAACAAACAAAAAAGCCCAACATCAGCAGGTCTTTGAGGGTGTTAAAGAATACTATCAGAATATGTGTTTGAGTTGGTCTTTAGTTTGTTGTGTTTGGGTTTGGTTTTTTTATGTATTAACTTAGTTGCTTTGCTTTTCTAGTTTGTATTTCAGTTTGTACAATGTTCTTTGTACGTTCAGAGCTTCAAAGCATGTATGTAACACATTCTATAGGCATTATTTAATATCTGATATGGTACTACTGGTGTCACTTGTGTAGCCTTCTTTAAAAGAACTGAGTAGGCAAAATGTGTTTGATAATCTCTGAACTGATAAATCCCATAGTCCAGTGCAGCATTTTGCTGACTTAGAACCTTGGATCTACAGGTAGGATACCACATTTGCACGATCTTAGGCGTGGTCTTTTAGCTCATGTACTTAATATTTCTAACCTGGGACATGATACCATATAAATAGTGCTGTGTAATGCTTCCACACCTGACTAGACTTGTGTCCGGTTGGCGTGGCATTTCTGCACTGTCCTCAGGACTTTTGATTCTTTGAACTCCTGGAGAGCATGCTTTGGCTTTTCTGCTCCTGGATGTTAGACAATGGAAAGATCATCATCCATCTTTAAATATGTCTGAATGATAAAGCTGTTTTCTCTTTAGACTGTTTTGTTATTTTAAGTTGAAAAACTAGGTTCCTATGTGGAGCCTGAAAGCACCTTTAATTTATGTGAGTTGCCATTAGCGTGAAGGGACCTGAAAGTTCCCAGCGTATTTAGAAATAATTTGCAACTTAGTTGCATGGTAAGTCCTTTAGAGTCAAAATATGTAGAAAACACATACTTGAGCGTTTCTGAGGACAAGGTTGTTGGCTTATTTTAAGTAACTGTCACTGATGTCCATAAACTGGAGTTCCTGGTGCTAGTTGAGTATTCCTTGACTCTTTTCTGAAGTGGCTGTGTCACAGGGGTAACTTCTTCTCCATGTGCATGTCAGAATGTGATGGCTTAATGACAAAAAGCCAATGAAGAGATGAGTTTCACAGACTGAAAATGCTGGGGTTTGATTTTCCTTGCTTTCCTGGTGTATAGGCTGGTTCTGTAGGAGAATCCATCCATATGATGTCTGCTGGTTCTAATCGGTGCTTCTGTCATCAGTGTGAATCACAGGAAATAACGTTTGGAGTGAGAGGTGATCTGTCATGGAGGTGACTTCATGTGAAGTGCCTGTAGCGTTCGGTGTCAGACCCCACTTGGTTTGAGGGTCAGAAGCTGTACTTCACTTCTCAGCATAACACGGCCCAATTTTAACGTGTGGGTTATGTCGTGCCCCTCGCACGTGGAATACCTGTAGCCATGAGTATCCCCATAATGGCCACTGCTTTCAAACGACTTCAGTTTAGCTACAATCGGTATTGGTACAATTAGACAAAGTTGCAGTTGCCTACTGCCTGCTGCTATCTTCAGAGACCCCCGAGGTTTTAGGTTGATATGCTGTACCTATATAGAGATTAGGGTATTTTACACTGGTAAGAATTCATGCTACTGCTAAAAGAAGCTGTTGTGGCGGTTTCAGTCCTAGTTACCATAAACATTTTATGTGACATCTGTGAAACAGAACAAGATACTGATCTGAATTAAAACTAAGACAAGTCCTTCTGCTCTTCCTTTTTCTCTGATTTGGTGAGACAGTTTTAGCAGCTGTGCTGTACTAATATTTATGCAGCTTTAAGCCTGTATCTTAGCTACATTCATGCTTGATAGATTCTGAGTAGAAGTCTCAGCAGAAGTCAACTTAGCAGTTACTGTATTGTAGCGCTGTACTGTAGGGCCTTTGCAGGAGTTACTATCTTCTAGCAAAGAGTTTTCTCACTAATAAGGCAAGAATTGGAGATGCTCTTTCCAGGCGTGTGCATCAAGTCATTGTGACTTTATCTGGTTGTGCAGAAGTCATAAACTTTTCTCATAGATAGCAAAATACAAATCTTTCAACGTATACACACAGTGATTCCCCTAACGAGGGACTACTTTATGCTTCTTCCCACTGTGCAACAATAATTCCTGTGAACAGAGTGCTCCGTAAGTCTTGTCTCCTGCTTTTATGCTTGGCCTAAATCGGAGCAATCTCTCATGCTCAGTAATACCATGTAATGTGGTATTTCATCATGTCACAGTGCTTTGAGCATGTTATTCCCATACAAGTGTTCCGACACACTGCATGTTGACTTCCAAATTCCTGAAAATGCAGTGCTCCCCAAAATCCAGGAGATCTCTGTACAAATATGCTGAGAAATATAGGAAAGTCCTTGGAATATAGAACTGTCTGTATGCTAGGCTTCATGTTGAAAGCATTTTAAAGTCCTGTTTCCTTCTTGGTAAGAAACACTCCTTGAATTTGATATGGGTGGCAGGTTCTTTGTACTTCAAGTTCTGATGTTGAAGGCTTATGGATGGGAACTGAAGAACAGTCGTGCCATTTAGGATGTTTTTTTCTGAAATGTCTTAGTTGACAGCTTGGTACTGTGTTTTTTTGGGGACTTTGGAGGGGCTATTTCGTTTCATTTTTATTTTATTTTTTTATCTGTCTTTACAGGAACTGACAACAGCTTTGGAAAAGAATCCAGATGATGCCGAATATTATTGTCAACGAGCTTATGCTTATATTCTTCTACAGAGATATGCTGGTAACATCTTCAGACAGCACTGAGAATCCTCTTACAAGTGTATTATAACATGTTCGTTAATGGAAGATGTCTTCAGTCTGAAGCCAAATGTAGTAATAAGAGAAAGTGTTATCTCTAACTTAAAGTGCTGGTTTTTACAGAGTGCATAATTGTATAGTTTTCTTTGTTTTGTGCCCTCAAGCCTTCCAATGAATTGGGTACTCTGCAGTCCCAGTTTTCCATTTTATTTTAGCCTAGTATTATCTTGACAGCTTTTTTTTTTTTTTTTTTTTTTTAAGTAAACTTCTCAGGCAGATTTAGAGCTTTGTGTTTTAAGCATCTTCCATCCTTAGGATTTTTGTAGAGATTGAATCCTGTCATCATAGGAATGTGATAACTGACTAATGCCTGGGAAAAAGATTAACTGAGTAACTTTAGATTTGGTCTATTTTTTCTTTACAGTAAAAAAAAAAAAACAAACAAAAATATTCACACTTCAGATCTAAGTAGAGGATTTGACTAAATGAAAGTGATGTTACAGTTTTTGTAGAGCTCTGCAGCTGAGTGAAGGGTTCATCCATAGTATTTGTGGCTAGATGTGATTCGAATGGTGTGATTTGTGTGCAAGCTAAGAAAGCTAACATAGCACACACAAAAAATTTTCACTGTGGAAAGACTCACAGCTGACTGATTTTTGTAACGTATTATTATGTTCTTCATCTTCAAACTGCCTTCCAACAGATGCAGTTGCAGATGCAGAGAAGTCCCTGGAACTCAACCCCAATAATGCTGTAGCACTCCTTAGGAAAGGGTATGTATCTCGCGTTATACTTCATGAATATTGTGACAATCTGTAGGGCAATACTAGTACTGGGGTTATGGCTCTGCAAGTGTTTTGCAACATGATGAATTAATAAATTTAATGCCATGCTGCTTGTAACCCATCTGTAATAAGGCTGAGATTATAAGAAGCAGTTTAGTTTGGGGTGGTTACTGCAGCACCCTAGTCATTTAAAAACCATGCCTCTTAGGTTATTTCAGTTCTTACATGTGTAATCTTGACGAGGTTAGTGTATGAATTAAGGATGTTGTGATCTACAGAATGTGGCTTAGACTGAAAAGTAATTACCATTTCCTTGTGTTTTTCTTTGTTCATGTCAGGTTAGGTGAATATCATATCAAAAACTATGCATCTGCTTTAGAGTCTTTCAGAGAGGGACAGAGATTGGACAGTAAGTATTAACATTTCTTGTGTGTACAGTACTCCTTTGCTAATGAGAGAAAAAAAAATGATGTTAGTGGGAAGTAAAGACCAAGGATTTATTTATTTATTTTTTTTTTCATTTTTTGAAGGCTAATAAATTAGGTGCCTGACTTCAGATGTCTGGCTTTTGGGAAGGTTTATGCAAACACTGCAAAAAAAAGTATAAAACTGCTTGAAAATATATATCAACATTCTTAGCAAGTAGTATATGATTTTATTTATTTTTCTAAAATAGGGAGAGTTTTTCCTGGAGGCCTTACAAATAAATGGTGGCAATGGTGTGTCATTAAGCATCATAGAAAAGTTTCTGAATAGAACAGGCTCCTTATACATAGCTGGAATTTCTTATTTCTTAAACCATTTGCTATTTAACAGACTGGTCTTTGGAAAGAACATGCAATTTGATGAGTATTCAGAATAGATTTTTACCTCACATACCCCTTAATTACAGAAGCATATTTATTATAACTCTTTTTTTCTTAAAGTGTTTGCTTCCTGTCTGGACTTAGGCACTGTTTAGTTTGGGGAGAATTGGAGCTTTTCTAAAACCTGACTTTATTCTAGAAGCAGGAAAGTAGTAGTTTAATACAGAAATCTTTGGTAGAAGACATGGGGAAGCATGCAACAAAGCAATTGCAAGATGGCTGAGAGTCCTTTCTCATCCCTCCTATCCTCCATATTAAATAAAAACCCCTCTGCATTCCATTTCCTCCCTTCCCAGGAGTGGAAGGAAATGGTAAGAAAAGCACCTTGAAAAGGTTACACAGAGCAAAGTGCACTAACCTGATAAGCGTTGTCACAGTTTCAGATCTTTGTAGTGTGTTTTCTTATCTGTAAGAGTGGCTGGGACCTGAAGGTTTAGCAAAAATTTCATTACTTTGCCTCTCCAAAATAAGTGATCTGATCCTCTGATCTAAAACTGGAGTTTCATGGGAGTGGAAGCCAATTTGTGCTTGCTGCCAAGCGATCATGCTTCTGCCTTCTTGTCTGCTTGCTTAGCCTCTTCTTTCAGTGCATTATGTCTGAAGAAAGCTACTATTTTTAAACTATTTTCCCACTGGATTAATGAGTTGAAATGGCCCAGTGAAGGGTCTGAGTGCTGAAGCCAGCAGAAATGAAGCAACAGAGCAGTGTTGGGGCAGTGGTAATGGTGGTGGAAGGGCATTGTGGTGCAATTGCAGCAGCTGTTGTCAGCTTAGGCTGTTCTGGAGTAGGAGGTAAAAAATAAGAAATGTCCTAAATTTCTTTCAGTTTTGGTAGTTTGGATAACTAGGAAGTCTCTGGTAGGCTGTATACTAGAAAGACAAGTGTGGCTTTGCAGTCTAGACAGGTTCTCTAGTATCTTCCCATGAAAGGAAGTGATTGCTTCCAGTGGCTTCTCTAGCTTTCCTTACTCAATAAGTAACTTTTCATACATCTTCAAACTCCTCACTTCTGAATTTAACTGAATTACTAATCAGTATTTTTTCATATTCTTGCCCCACCTCAAGCAACTGTTATCAGTTTGAGGTTTTTAGTGTGCTTGGATTTTGTCACCACCTTTCTTGTCTGTCAGTTGGAGTTGTGCAAAATACAGATGATACACAAAATCTCCTCAGGCCACAGCATCACTTTTTTTCCATTCAGTTTAACCTCACATCCTACTTAGGTTGTAGGGCTCAACAACACACGGAGCTGCAGGTGTCTTTTTAGGTAAGTCAGTGAATACCAGGATCCTCTTAGCTAATTCATAATCCCTGAAATACAGCACAGTGTTTTCTTGGGTTGCATTGCTTAACCTCTACCTGTTTGAATTTAATTTGCCACTGTTGGTTTTGTTGTTTTGTGGTTTGTTTTTTTTTTTAGCTGCTTATGCAGTTGAAGTGTTTCTGAAGCTTCTCAGTCCTTCCTGATTACTCTCTCATCTGAAGATAGCTTCCATGTGCTTCCCCTATCTCATTACAAAGTTCCGTGGCCTGCTGTGAGATGAGAAGCCTCCTGAAGGCCTTTTAAAAAAACCACAGATTTTTAGTTGATTGTCTTTCATATATTACCTAATTTCCTGGCAAGTTTATGTCATTAACAGAATTTGCCTTTGCAGTTCTGTGGAATGTCTGATGGATCCCAGGTGAAAACAGTTGTGAGCGTAAGCATTTCAGCAAAACAATTAACTTCCAGTTAAACACAGCCAGTGCAAAATGAACAAAGCGCAGAGGGAAAATTTGCCACGTACTGCTAAGCAGGTGATAGAGACTTTAGCTGTTACTTCCTCAGAGAGAATGTGGGGGGAGGGAATTCTTTGCCAGGAAGGCTGGTTTCTTTGCCACGCAAGGGGACAGAAGTGCACCTGTACATGTTTTTGTTCCTTGCAGATGTAAAGGCTGTCTTAAATCTCAACCTGGAATGCTAACGACGATGAGCATCCTACTTGTGCTCATCACTGGCAGGACTGAGAGGCCTAGGGTACCAGAGCAGCCTTCCCGTTACCCACCTCCAGGGATATCTAAATAGGACTTGATGTGATGAGTTGTTGAATGTGCAACGTTTCTTTGTTTTATAAAAAAAAATGAGGAAGCAAGATTCCTTTCACTCAGTCACGAGACTAGACATGTGGATTTCTGGAGTTTGTTAATTTGACTTATATTGAAGAAGTGTGATCTGTTATTCTCCAGTATGTTGTGTGGATTTAGGACAATTATACTGATTTCTTTTTTTTCTTTTTTCTTTTTTCTTTTTTTCTGTGACCATCTAATGAATTTAGTAAAGGTGGAATGTGTCAACTTCTAAAGAAACATCTTAGTATGTACTTCTTTTGCATTCTAAGAGTTAGTAGGTTTTCAGTAAGTGAAGACCTAGTTGGGTTTTCTGAACTAGAATGTTATTACTAGAAGTTTTTGATAAGTTCTTTGGGAGAATAATGCAATTATAGAGGGGGAAAAAAATTACAGCAAATTATAAAATGTGCTGGGATGTATGGAAAGAGGCAGTGGTTGTCAAGGGGAATCTTCTAGGAAAATAAGAAAGATAACACTGGACCTTTCTGTTAAAATTTGTGTTGCCAAGCAGCCTTATAGGCCATAGTTGAAAAGAGAATTCCTCACCTGCTCCTGAACGTCAGAGGCTGTGGAGACTTGACTCCATTTCTCTTTGCTTAGACTCCTGAACCTACTTCATATAATTTCACTTTTGATTAATAGACAAAACTTGGAATTCTTTTTAGGATAAGGGTGCTATATTTTAAAATTACAGATGAATTTAGGTTGCGGGGAAGCTTTGCAGGTCATCTAATTCCATGCCCTGGCCAAAAGCAGTATTAACTTTGAACTTCCCTGTGTTTGCTTGGGTCCTACTGTTGATTTTCAAGTATCTCCAAGGCTGAAGATTCCACAGCCTCTTTGGGCAACCTGGTCCAGTGTTTGACGGCTCTTTTAGTCAGAATTTCCCTTATCTAATCAGAACTTACTTTGCTGCATCTTGAGTCTTATTCCTCACCTCCTTTCCCCTTGTACTTCTGAGGATAGTCTGGTCAGTCATCTGAATACCTTAAGTGCATGTTAGGTAATTGAAGAGAGCCCTTGGATTCCACAACAGAACCTCTGATAGTTAATTTGGGTTAATTCCATCTGGAAATTGGTATTTCTTCCTAGGATTTGCTAGGAATATAGGAAAGACTGCAGCAGTCAGTGACAGACTGTATTGTAATGTTGCATTTCTAACTTTTGTTAACAACAATTAAGATATTATTTAAACAGTATATAGCTAGCTTTAAATTTAGATAACTTCTAAGATGACTGGTGGGGAAGTCAGAAGAAAAGAGAAGAGAAAATAGCTTGAGGATTGTGGTGACAGTTTTAAGAACTAAGTTGCACCTTAAAACTTACATTTCTGCATTTCAAGGGGTTGGGCTGTGTACTTTGCATAACCGCAGTGGAGTCCTATTTGGTGTTACTTGCCTGTCTGCTGGGAAGCCACTTCAAGCCAGGTGTGGGATAGTTGACTGTGTGAACTCCCCTCCATGTGAATTCTCTCCATTGTAAAAAGATAGAAACTATAGCTGATGTTTGTAGTTGGTCAGTAATGTTGCCACTTTTTTGTTTTCCTGACTGTGAAAGATTTTCTGGAATTCACTGCAGTAAGTTGATGACTCTGTCATTACACTGCTACCTTTTGAGCTCTCTTCCAGTAAATTAATTTCTGTCTTGGCAGCTTGCTTCATAGAATATCAAGGTCTTACAAAACTTTTCTATGATTTTTTGATTCACAGAGTGTATGTTCACCTCGGTATTTCTAACATCCCTGAAGCTTCAGATGTGTTTGTAGAATTTGTGTGAAAACACCGGGAGAAAATACTTGCTGTTTGAGAAAACTTGTGCAACTTTGGATTGTCCTCAGAAGGGACAGTCTCCTCTGATAGTTGTCTAGAGAGGAAGTGTGGGACTATTTGAAAAAAAGAAATTTAAGAATAAAGGGGAAATGTGTAAATAACAAAAAACCAAACAAACTATAACGTAAAAAAACAACCCGCCAAAAAAACCAACCAAAACCCAAACAAAAACCACACAGAAAAACCTCACCAAACAAACAAAACAAACCAAAAACTGTACTACTTGCTTTTCAAACAGTTTTATAGGGCTTGAGCAGACTGGAGAGCAATAATATATTTGGGTCAGTTCAGACTAAAATCTGGTGTCCTACAAGTTGATTTGAAGTTAATTAAATATAACAGAGTTAAACAGGAAAGTTATATAAAAATAATTAAAGCTTAACTGAATTGACAGAGGTTACAAGAAGATAATAGGAAATAATACCTCTTTTAGTAAACTGATGTGAGTTTGAGATGGATTTGTTCCAACTGGCAGTTGCAATGAATTGTTCTTTATGCAATACATGTAGTGCTTGAAGTTTTAATGTTACTGTGTTTGATCTCTTCTAGATGTAGACGATACCTTTACTATTTGGATTAAAAGATGTGAAGAAACACTAAACAGTAAGGAAGAACACCTATATTTGATAAGGAGTTTGATATGCCCTGTGCTTTGAAGCTATGTCATGTTTTCGAAGATGTACAGCTTACCTTCTACTTAGAACAAAAGAAATTATATATATATTTAAGAAGTAATGCCTTTCTCTCGGGGCATACATCCTGAACACTTCTGTACTTCAGATTCAGAGGAACATGAATACTAGGCTTTTAATGTCATAATTAGCTGTGACAGGGGAGTACCTTTTTAAAGTTCAGACAATCATAATTATTTTTAAGTTGCTTTCATACACAACTAACTAATTTTAACTGTAGACTAAAAACCAAATAGAGGATATCCCTTTTATTTTTGCCAGGATTATTTTTAATTGGAGAAATTAGGCAAGAGATTGTCATGCACAGTCTTGCTCACAAAGAGTTACCTTGGGTGACAACTTGTGCTGCCTTCTCAAAGAGTGAGGCTTTTTCTTTTTTGATTTCATAATTACTTTTTTTCAGTGTTTTGTCTTGTTCAACTCAGTTGACCTGTTTTATCCTGAATATTCAACCCTCTCTTTTCTTTTTTGAGCTATTTTCTTAATTCTCTGATACACCATTAAAAAAGCAAACAAACATACAAGCCACCACCACCAAAACACAACAAAGCAACGATCCTGATTTCTTCATTACAACCTGATAGTGTGGGTTTTGGGTGGTTTTTGTTTTTTTTTTTTTTTTTGCTAATCTTTACTTCTTTTTAGCAGTATGCATTACAAAAGGGAAAATTTGGGGTTTTTTTTCAAACATTTTATGTGAAATATTTTAGGAAAAAAATACTATGAAGAGGAATACTTAGGACTACTGAGTTACAGTTTAGATCTAAATATTACAGTTTATTTAAGGTCATGAGTGAATTTCTCTGCCAACTTTCCATCTCATTCCCCCATCTCGTTCCCCAACTGGGTTTGCCTTAGCATGAGAGAGAAGTTTGATAAGGACTTTGTTCTATTCCTATTAATGGGTGATAAACCTAGTACAGGCTCACAGGAAGTGCTTTAGTTTGCCGTGATGTTGCTTTCATTAAAAAAAAATAAATCTGTATAGGTTTCTGATAAGCAAGGGGAAGTAATGGCAGATTTGTTCCTTGGGTGAATATAAAGCATGTTCTGATGACAGTTGTGCATTTGCACAAATTGCTGTTTGAAGTCTGATAAAAAAGGTAGAATGCCATAAAAGCCAAATAGTAGATAGAGGTTTTTAACTCTTCTACTGTGGAGAGTAGAATAAATGCAGAATGTCTGAAGTAACTGAAGAAAGCTAGGATAAGTGTATGAATGGTAAGTTCAATATCTCTTGTTCTGAAAGTGCAACTTTTTTCTTTCAGCAGCATCACAGACAGAAGTGGTAAGATGCTTTCCTTAATATGTTTACTGTTTGTTAAGCTAGAGCATACATTTAGGCTTCAACAGCTTCTAACAGCTGTCAAGCTTTAAAAACAATCTTTTCTATTGTGTGCAATTCTGAAGGATTTAACTTTTCTTCTAAACGTGTTCTTTTATGTGAGAGCAAGGTCGCAAAATCTGAATCCTGAAAACTCTTGGGAATGGCAGACAAATCTGGGAATTATTGTGCACTCATTGAAGTAAATTTTAACTTTCTGGCTTGCAGTGTGTAGCCTCATTTACAAATTAACCAGTGCATGTTGTCAATACTGACTTGCTCGTGACTGCTAGAAAGTTTTGGGTTTGTTTTTTTGGGTGGTTAGTGTTGTTTGGGTTTTTTCCAGTAGCTTGCAAGTTGCTTGTGCAGACTTTTTTTTCTCTTCTGTAACTTTTTAAGCTTTCTGTTTCCTTTTTATGTTGGAAGTCTTCAGAAGAAACGTTGAAATTACACCCCCTCCCTCCCTTTTTGTTTTCCTTGAGACAAAATAAATGGGAATTTACATTATATGTTCTGCTCCCTTTTCCATAGTTACTTAGATTTTTTTACATTTTAAGAACAGGATAGAGAAGGAAAGCATATGGAAAACATGGTGGGTGTATGTAAAGTCAAATCTTGCAGTTAAAAGGTTTTTACATTTAAAAGTTATATTTTGAGTTCTCAGCTCTATTTCAGGTTTCCTTCATGACTTTCAGATGAGCAGCATAGCCAGTGCATGTCTTTCAGGTGTATTTCTTATCCAGGAAGAAAATGAGTTAAAGCTGAACCTACTGCTAGGTTTAAAATGTTTGACCAATATGTTTTAAATTACAGACTGACATATTCAGTGTAAATTGAAGCTTTTAAATTCTTAATCTTGCATAAATGGCTAGGAGAACAGTGAAGAATTTCATCTGGAAGTTAATGCTCATACATAAATCAAGAAAAGGGGAGCAATCAGTATGAAAATGATTTAGTGTCTTTGAAAAGTACTTCATTGTATATTTTCACTTGCACTGATGTAACCTTCTTTCCAATGGAATACGCTTCAACTAGAATACACAGCAGCAACCTCTGCCACCAAAGATCAAGTAAGTTGACTTTAGCTTTACTGTGAGAATTAAAATAATTGACATATAACTGTTCTTCCACTTGGAGATTAGAGAAGCAAGATAATGACTGTAGAAATTCTTTTGGGGTAACTTTAAAAACATGTCAGTCTAAGTGAAGTGTTTCTGAGTCATCGCTTTTGTTCAGACTGAATTGAATTTTCAGGAGATTGTGCCTCACTGGGAGAGCAGGGAATGGAGTAAGCATTCTGGCTTCTAATTCTCATGCTGAGCTTAATTCAAAGACTGCCCCATGTGCCTAGTATAGGAAATGTTTTTTGAGATACTTCAAGATCCTGAACTGAAAAGTGCCATTTAATTCATAGAAGGCAAACAATATTATGGATTGGTTAAGAAAGTGACCTGATTTTATATGCTCCTTGATTAAAAAAAAGATTCTTTGTTGTTTAACTACTTATCTTGTCAATCCTGCAACTGTTCTTTTAGAGGAAAGGGAAGACATCTAATTTTTTATGTCTCGTCTCCTCCATTAAACTACACAATGTACTGTTCCAGCTTTTAGTAATCTTCTGTATATCAGTTTGCAGTCAGTATTGTTTAGTTTGTTGTTTTGTTTTGGTTTTTTTGTATGCTTAGATATGACTGGTACCAAACAGAATCTCAAGTTATTGTGACTATAATGATCAAGAATGCACAGAAGGATGATGTCAGCATACAGTTCTCGGAGAAAGAGGTGATTTGTGTTGGTTATTGGGGAATTTAGAGATGCATTGTCAAGATGTAATAATTAAGACAGTGAACATTATCGCTGCAGTAGCACAAAAAGAATAGTTCAGGTGGTCTTCTGTCTGAGCATTTTTTATATACAGTTACACTGTATATGTGTGTGTGTCCAGTCGAGTGAATCAGGAGCTATTGCCACAGTGGTGTCCGTGGGATTTATCCACAAGCAGTAGTGTGGGGTGAGTGCTGCAAAGGGAACATCTGGTTTTCAACTGCCTGTGTGTTTGGATGGGTGGGGAATAAGTCATCTGGATTGAGTTTGCATGCATCTGGAGAGGGAATGGACTGAGACAGGTATTCTAAAAACAGGTATGAATGAGTAATGTCTTGCTTTAGGACAATTAGAGAACAAGAATGAATGTTGGTGGGTGGGTTTTTCTTGCTTTTGGCATTAGTAAAATTGTTAATGGGAGCAAAGTGTGTATTTCAAGGAAGTGCAGTAATCTCTTTATTGTATACAGTACCAGCGAGGTTCATGTTTACTTTAGCTGACAATACTGAAGATTAAGGTTCTTATTCTCAACCAAGTGGATACTTCATGAACTACCAGAAGTACTTGGCTGTTACTATCTGCTATAGACTGTTAACATTTTGTGAGCGCTTGCCACGTAGTTTGTGTGTATTAGAAGGAGAGTTGCAAATTGTTCATTATTAATGTGTTGATACTTCATTTGCCATATAATTCTTCTGCAGATCAAGCTGACAAGATAATAGGCTTTTTGAGTACTTACTGGCTAGGAATTGAAATCTCTTGTTCATTTTCTAGTATACTTTAGAAACACCTTGTTCAATAATGCAGTAATGTAGTGGTGTTGTCTGAAATTCTGGTGCCTGATGCTTTAAGTGCCCTAGTGAAGGGTCATTAATTTAATCACTTAATCTTGGTGCCAAATGACAGTCCTGTACTTGGGAATGGAAAACTGCTCTCAAAAGATGACCAGAGACGTGTTTTCAACTGTTAACAGATGAATGCATCGGTGAGACTTCCATCAGGTGAAGACTACAACTTAAGGCTTGTTCTTCTTCATTCTATAGTGCCAGAGCAAAGTACCTTTAAAGTGCTTTCAACAAAGGTAAGCTTCTTAAAGTATAAATGATTTCTTTGACTGTTCCTGATGTTGAAAATGTTTCTGCTCTATTGTCTTGTCCCTCTGCAACAGTCATAATACCTTCCTTTTCATATAGAAATGTTTTTTCTTTCTTCGAGGTGCCTTTCAGGTAGTGGGAGACTTTCTAAAGTCTCTTGCACTTGTGCAAACAGAAGAAATATTAATAGGATGGTGCTTATTGAAGTGCACATTACAGTTAACATTGGGGATGCTTTTACTTGTTGCTGTAGAGAGACGCCTGTGGTCTTCAGTCTTAAAGTGCAGGTATTAGGAAAGTATGAGCACCTTTCTACTAAACTCCTAGGAGCCAGTGTTGCCTTGTGAAGCATTGCTATCTTTGTGTGCCCAAGAAATAAAAGTCAAACGTTGAAGATTTCAGTGTAAAAATAATTCTTTACCCTTTCATGACTTCTTGCTGGTAAAGGTCAGCCTTATGGTTAACTGCTCCTGGCTTTTCAAGAGAGTGTGTTCCACCTTGTTTCTGGAAAGGAGTACTTGCTTGGAGGTACTTGAAAATCGCATGGCATGAGACGGAATGCTTCTGTCTCAGCTTTTTTGTTTCTTCTATATTGCAGGTATAGAAAAACAAGAACTGTGGTCTGGCGTAGTGTGTATCATTGGTATAATGCATAGGCAGACATGGGCTTTGTCCATAAAGCCGAGCCTGAATCTCTGAAGCAGGAATGTGTTGATCTATTCTTGTATTTCAGCAGTGGTTCTTCAGAGCTTTTGGAAATTCCTTGGTGTACTCATGTTCCTTTTTACCTGCTTCCTTCTCAGAAAGGTACCTGTTAATAGTTCTTGCATTATTTCAAGGAAGAGGGACTTCAAGATGACATGAGAGGATTGCCACAGAACATTGGTCTTGGTTTTCTACTCTTCGCACTAAGGAATGTGGACAGGCTATGTGATTGAGCCATGTGAGCTCTCATGCTGTGGGAGATAAGCAAAGTGCTCAAAATATGTAGGAAATCAGCTAGTCCATTAGTATTTATATAAATTTGAGTGGAATGGGCGTCGACCTTGTCAAGAGGAGTAGCAGTGAGGTGCTGTTTGCTTTATGTTCCTGTCTAGCTTGTGTTGCCCTTTAATCTTGAAGTTTACCATTACTTTTATGAAGCATCAGCACGCTAGTGAGCACTGGTGAAATGAACTTGACCTTGTCTTTCTATGCTGCCTATGCTAGCCTGGGTTAATCTATGAAATAATCTGTAGTAGTCTAGAGTCTGGTTTAGACTGAGGTTCCTAAAGTGGTGTGAAGCTTCAGTTCTGTTCAGGCAGTGTCTGAATTGTAAATATTTTGCTTTTATTTTCAAACGTTACTGTTCCTATATGATTGTGAAAGAACATTTTTGAGACAAAATGGGATAAGGGAGAACACAGGAGGTGTTGGAACAGCAGAAGTCAGTGCTTCAACATGTTCTTCCATTTGCAGAAAAAAAAAATAGTATAAGGACATCTGTCAAGACATAGTGAAGGAAGACAAATGTTGCCCCAGCTAATTCCGGTTCTGACCAGCAGATGGAGTCTGGCTGAAGGAAAAAAAAATAGTAGATCTCTATGTTAAGTATGCAAAGACTTCTTTAAAGGCTTAAAATATTTTACTTTGAAAACATTAAGCGCTTTAAGGGAATGGTGCAGCCTTAGTGTTTGAATACTAGTAGTACTGATTTCTCTTCAGAAGTTCCATGTGTGTACTTTGTTCTTAATGAGCGCTGTGGAAAATATGCAGTTATTTGAATAAGCTATCTTATTGCTTAGAACTTCTGAAACCCTTTACAAATGAATTTGTACCATTTACATGAAGTCCTTTTCTAAGGACTTGGAAAGAAGTCATAATCTCCTTATCTCCCCCATTACATGAACTTCTTACTACACACACTCCTAAAGAAATTGTGTTTTCATGGGATAGGAACAGATCTGTTCCTGTGGATTACTAATTTCAGGTAGGAATGGCTGCATGTGTTCACACTGCTTTGTTTTGTATTTCCACATTGAATGTGTGAGCCACGTTACCATTGGCATCCTGTAGCCTTCACTGGGCAACAAAGAGTCTAGGTCTTTCCCACTTCTATGTGGAAACAGACTGGAATATATGGACAGGTTAGGTAGTGGATAGCTCGAGTTTCCTATGAACTTCATAAAACTAGTAAATGTAATGAATAGAGGATGAAGCAACAGAACTGCCAGATAGTAAAACAATCCTACACGTTACAGGAACTAATTGAAGCTGGAGAGGGATTTCTCATACTGCTTGAAATTAAGCATCACTTGTCAAATGCAGAGGAATAAAGATGCAAATTCAGGAGGAGAAAATAGCCTTAATTGTATTTGCAGAATTACACATTCTAAAATAACTGCAAAGGGCATACAGGTCTTCTGGTACCTGAAGGGGGCCTACAAGGAAGCTGGGGAGGGACTGTTTACAAGGGCATGTAGCAATAGGATAAGGAGCAAAGGTTTTAAACTAGAGAAGGGTAGATTTAGACTGGACATTAGAAAGGACATAGCTCTTCACTCTGAGGGTGGTGGAACACTGGAACAGGTTGCCCAGGGAGGTGTAGAGGCCCCATCCCTGGAGACATTCAAGGTCAGGCTTCTTTGGGGTCTGAGCCTTATCTAGTTAAACATGTCCTGCTCACTGCAGGCAGGTTGGGCTAGATGACTTTTAAAGGTCCCTTCCAACCCAAACCTTCTGTGATTCCATGACTGACTCTGGGATTGGTTCTTTCAGGAAATGTTAACAGTGATGAAAAATGAATGACATAAAAATTATACCTTTTAATAAATCCATGCAGTATCTAGCTCTGAGATACAAAGTCCTTGTTTGGAGAAGAACAGCACTAGCAAATGGTACGGAGGTAGCATGCATAGGGAGGTGTTGGAATGGTTTCTTTTAAGAGCAGAAGTAAACTAGTGTTTCTGTTCTGCAGACTTTGGACTTCAGGCTGTGATCTAGAAGATGTAAAACTCTTGACACCTACTCAAGAACAGGATAATATGTGGGTGAAGTCCACTTTTGAGAGAAAAATCTTACCTCTTTATATATCCTAGTATTGTGTATTTTCTAATTGTCAACACTTTTACAGATGATACAGACTGCCTTGAATAGTGGTGTGTGTATTACTGCCGTGCTTGGAGACATATTTTTACCTAATTCAGAAGTTTATTTGTTATTTAAGAGATATCACTCCTTGCAAATTCTACTTTGAGTTAATTATGGTTCCTGTTTACATTTAGTTGCAAGTTACTTAGAATTATCCAGGATTGTTCAGCATACAATTCTGATGATCTAAGGCCTCAATTTAATGTTCGTGTGAGAAAATGCTGAATACAACTGTATCGAGCCCTCCTCTTGAGGGAATTGCTGTATATGCACAGCAATTTTTTTTTCTTCTACATGAACTGCATAGTTGATAGATCAGAACTAGCATAACTAGATCAATATATGTCATTGGTTATACTCCTCATCTGTCAAAGGGATCTGACTAGTAATCTGATCAAGCAAAAAGTAACAGCTGCTCCAGAAAGTACCATATAAATTTGAGATTTGTGTCTTACAAATGGGACCTCTTCTGGTCTTTGTACGTAGCATGACTGTGTACACAATAGGTGGGATTTTCTGTATTTTGGTGGTCACCTTCAGTTGTTGTGTTCAGGTATTGGGTGAAATGGGGGTTGGAAACTGTGCCGTGCTGAAAATTGCACGTTGCATTCAGGATTTAACAGGAGGAAGGAACCCTTTAGTTGTGCTACTTGATTTTTTACTTCTTTCCAGGAGAGGGAGCCAAAATGTAAAGGGTGCATCAAGTTTCCTCTTTGCAAGTCGCCCGTCTGCAGTTATCCTAGCTCGGTGTGCGTAGGGTCATTGTACTCCCTTATAAAAGGAAAAAGACACAAAAACTTAAAATGACTAAGTATGCTTAATACAAAACTAGCTGATCTGTCTCTGTCCAGAAAATATGGCAGGAAAGTAGAAATGCACAATTAGTGTAAGGGTTTCTAATATAAATACAATAAAACAGCTCTTTGTGCACAATCAGCCTTGCTTTCCTTCCCGCTTCAGTCCGTCAGTCAGTGCATTTGGGATTCCAGGGAAATATTCTGCCATGTTCTGCTGGAAACTTGTGTAATGTGAGCAGTTTCTCTGCATCTTCTGTTGTGTTCTAGGTGATGCTCGGGTTTTTGTTCTTTTGGTTTTTTTTTTCCTTAGACCTAGAAGAGGAGAGTGAGGATGTGTATGTGCTTTTAGCACATGTGCTTATGAACTTGAAGGCTTGAGCGAGGGCTTTCTCTTTTTGTTCCCCTCTGCTCTTCTGTCTACAAATAGTCTGGGGTCAATTACCGTGAGTTTTTAGTAGTTTGGGCTTTTTGCAAGCAATGACGTGCAGCAATTTAGAGCTATTTCAAAAAGTGTTAAAAAGTGGTTTCTTTAGTCGATAATTGTTCTTTAGAGATGAAAGTTGTGCTGCAAACAGGAGGGGTGTTAGAAATCCTCAGCCTCTTTTACAGTTGACATTTGTTAGTTAATAGAGATGTCTGAGGTGGAAGCACATTCTCAGCAGCTTCATGCCAAGAATGTGATGGTGTGCATCAGTGGAATGTTTCTGTTCCTCAGACCAACATTTTGCCTTGTAAACTCTGAAACACTCTGTGCAGCTTACTGGAAAAGCACACTGATGCACGTTGCTGAATGTAAAGGAAAGGGTGAAGAGTGAATCTGTTTCACACACTCTTGGACCATGGTCAGAGCCTCCATTCAGAGGCAAATAGATAAACAGAGGAACAGATTTATTTTAACTGCTGTTGATTCTTACCGTTGCTGTCCTATCCTTAAAAGGTATTTCCTCATTTTGGATGTTTTCATCACTTGCAGACACCTGAATGCAGACTTCCCTGCTCTCATGTCCTTGGCATTTTTTTTCCTGTGAGGCTTTCATGCAGACTCATATCTCCCACCTAAATTCTGGAGCATTTTCTGTAAATTATAAACTGATGCTTCAGATACGAGTTGGATACTTCTCTGAAATTTCTTGCATCTCTTAGGCAGGGCCAGTTGGAGCAATTTCCTGGCTAGACCATAAAGAAGCCTTCCCAATGATTGGCATGATATTTACTTGGCTCAAAATAAGTTTGGTTTAGAATTTTTCTTTTTTTTTTTTTTTTACTCTTCTTTATAAATGCCAGTGGGTGTGGGGCATATTTCAACTTGTTAATACTCTGAGAACTGTATTATGAATAACAGTCTAAGTCAGTGGCCTTATAAACAGATATAACTATGTGTAAGGGTTCTTCCTCTGTCTTGAGAGAAGATGGAGTTAAGAACTGTTGGACTAGCAGTGGTTTACACTGAGGATGCAGTGACAAAGAGCTTTAGGATGCCTAAATGATGTATACTGCCAGCTCCTTCTCTAAAATTCTAAATTTTAACAAGGGGTTGCTATGTAATATCAGTGAGGTGGAAACTTTGACCTTTTCACACTCAGCTTGTCATAGCACGTAGCTAGCAAAGAAACTGAAGAGTCCACTCTAAAATCCCTTCTGTTGCAATATATTCACTACAGAATAAATATCTTAATTTTTATTTATTTATGATAACATGTAGAATTATTTTAATTTCATTATATTTTGTTTAAAGTTATGGACCAAAGATCTTGGAATTCAGGGTATAAGCAATGTCTAAAAGGTCTTTGAATAACTAGGATACCAAAAACTGTATGTGCATATGTTCTTAGAGGCAAGTTTGCATACATTTTTAGAATAAAGTTCTGTTTTGTCTTACCCTTACATTTAGATAACAAAATATGTGAGATGATTGCATAATGACAGCTCTAAACATGTAGAATTTACAACTTGACAAGGCAGTCAGCAGGTCGATAAATGAGCAGTTGTTTGGAAACCCTGGATTCTCATTTTTGTGTGTTTGATATAACAAAGCATGAAAATCTAAAAGGGTTTTTTTGGTGCATCTTAAAATGAATGGCTGAACTGCTGCTTAAGCTTTGCCAGTTCTGATTTCCTTCATCCATCTGATCAGAGCGTGACAGAAATTTGCCAGTGGTAAGTGAACTTTCCCTTAGCACAGACTGTAAAATATAAAACACAGTCGAAATTGGGGGGGGGGTGGAGAATCTTGTAACCTGTCAGTGTACACCAGAATCTTCTTTTAGGGATGAAGATAAAAATTCTTCTCCCTGTAATGTTTCTTAGTTAAACTGGCAGTGTCTGTCCCAGAATGTAAATTCAGGAGAAATCTAGTTCATCAGAGGTTTAGGCTTTTTACCAGTAAACTTCTCCCTTGAAAAATTAACATTGACTAACCAGTGTTGTGTTTATCTGTAGCTAAGGGGAGAAATACTTTCTTACAACTAGATTAAATGCTCTTTTATGCCCATCATCTTAAAGTAAAGGGGTTCTTCTGTTTTTATACTGCCAGTGAAATAGTTCAGAGTAGCTGTGTGGCATCTTTTCTGATAGCTAGCACTTGCATTAAGCTGCAAACAAACTAGTTTAAATCTCTGATAGGTTTTAAAAAATTGATTACTTTTATGACTAAAAATTTCTGTGAGTAGAAACTTATCTGTATCCTTTCACTGTGGATGGAGTTTCTTGCAGCCAAGGAATCCCCTGTTCAATCCTCTTCTCAGAGGGGTAGGTTTCTCTCAAGACAATTGCAAACAAGTAGTGCATTAATTACTCTGTCAAAATTCCACTTTTCTTTTGGATTTTGTTCTCTTTGAGCCCCAAATACCAGACACTTAAAAATTACAACAGAAAGTGGATTATTTCTGCATTGGAACTTTTCATACATCTGGAGTGCTGTGTCCAGTTTGGGGTTTCTCAGTGCAACAAAGGCACTGACGTAGTAGAAGCCAGTCCTAGTGGAGGGCTACCAAGATGGTTGGTGGTGGCACAGCATGAGCTACAAAGAGAGCCTGAGGAATTAGGCTTGTCCTTAAGTGGCATGCAAATCATTTGAATTGCAGTGAAATTTTCCTGTCTTTTATACTAAAGTTGTCAAGAGGCACACAGGCATACATTTTTTGGAAATAGAAATGTTAAAGTAGTTGGTGAAGCGCTGATGTATTTCTCTTGCCTGAGCAGTGAATTTATTTTTTTTTTTTTCCAAAGGAGAGGAAAATGTTAACAGCACTTGTCTGTTAGATATGACACAAATGTCCACACTGATGTTACTTTTTGGTGTGATAACTATCAGTATCTGCTTTAAAATGTTCATTAAAATGCATTTATTGCTGTTTGCGCACATAATTGGGACTCGCAAAGTTGATTCTCCTTAGATCAACTAAAGCTCTCAAGCTGAAGAAATACACGCCTTCACAAGCAGAATTCTGTAGCTTTGTTTTTGGCAAATGTGGTTGTATAATGGTACGAGGCTAATGATTTCCCTAGTTCTGCTCCTGCCTGCCATTTTGCCTAATGAGTAACTTCAACTGAAGTGGATGTAGTAGAAGGGAGTAGAGGTTAAATCCCGTCAGAAATACATTCTGTCTCGATTCTTCAAGTTGTCTGTAATTCTAGCTTGGCAGAGTTGAAATGGTTTACATTTAAGAAATCTGCATCTAACACTGGGAATTAAGTTTGTAGCATTTCTTTTTCCTTAGGGATGCTTGTCATGTAGTGCTGGCTTAGGGACAGTTTCAGAGAGGAAAGTAAGAACTACCAGCTGAAACAAGGAGAGAGGGGGATTACTGGAGCAGCAAAAGTAAAGATCTTCCTTTTTTTCTTCTTTTTATGTGTGGGCTGAGTACTCTGATGAATAGCCAAAGGTCTTTATAAGGATTCTTTGAGGAGGATTGTGTTTTAAGAAGAAAAAAGTCCCATGTTCAGTAGCTCACATCATATATTGCGTTAGAGGTCATTTTTGGTGTGGATGAAATAGCCTGTGTTTGAGATCCTGAAAGATATTGGCAGAAAGCCTGAAGCATAAGGGTAAGAGGAGATAGCAAAGGAAGAACAAACAGAAGAGAAATTGAAGAGGTATAGGGTTGAGCGGTCTCATCATCAAGCATTTACTCTGTCTTTTTTAAACAGAATGTATGGGGGGGATGTGCTAATAAGCAGAGGAGACAATCTTCAAATTCAGGCATCCTTGGCTTAAATGTGCAACTGAATTGGTAATACAGCTTCCTCGGGTTGAAGAGTTACGTAAGGAGCAGAGGAGAGATGAGTTATTCTCAATTAATACTCACATTTCACTTGTAACTAATTAGTGCCTTTGTAAGGAGCTAATTAACTTAAATGTTTGACTCAGGAGATCCAAATCCATCAGAAAAAAGCAACCCTGCTAGTTCTGGCACTCATGGAATGACTTGTTTGCCTTGCATCTAGATATACAAATATTGTCTTCCTTAAGCTAATCTCAGAGCATTAGATTTCTGAATGCAGGTGTTAAAAAAGGAAATTGAAGGTTGTAATTTTCAAAGTGTTTTTAGAAGAGTCCAGTGGAGGAAGCTTTCCTGCCTTCTTTCGTTTTACGGAAGACTGATCACTGGCACAATTTGAATCCTGCCTCTGCATAGTTTCAGCAGAAATATCTGTGTCCTTACAGATCACAATATTAAGCTCTGGAATACAGGCCTTCTTTAGGGACAGTAGGTTAAACAACTAAAGTCATACAATACTTGAAATTTATTTGATTGTTCTTGGTTCTATTTCCACTATCTCTACTATTTTAAAAACTGATACTCTGATGCTTAATTTGTGACTTGTAAAATTGTTAGAAACACTGGAAATCCAACAGATGTGGGGAGTGGGAAGTCAAATACATGTGGGTGTGGTACTTAAAAGCTTACTGAAACTCTCCTATCTTGAAGGGCCTTCCATGCCTCACGTCTTAAACTTCTTGTTGTTCTCAGCACAAATTAGCAGTGGGAAATAAGTATTTTAACTTGTCTAGGGAAATGGTAGCTTCCCCCGGGGGGGGTGGGGGGGGAGAAGGCAATCCTGGTTGAATATTCTGATTCTGAAAATTCATTATGATTGCAAACATGGAAGCTTTGAAACTTAAATGAGCTCATTTCTTTCTTTTTATAAGGTATCTCAATCTGTTGCTTACTGGTGACTGATTTGAAGAATGGATTAAATAAAGTTCAGATTTCAGACCAACATGATGCTGTGCAGGGAGCTAGCTGTTAGGATCTCTAGGGTTCGCTTTTACAGTGGTGCCTTTGTTCGTGGGTCTGCAGGGATCCCCAGGTTATAGTGGCTTTAGGTACAACTAAGAACTCGCTTCTGCTGAGCTCTTCATAAATAAGGAATTGCTGAAGTTCAGTAAGTACTGATTTCAGTTAATTAATAGCATCATGTGAACTTTGTGACATTTTCTTAAGTGAATTTGTCATTTGGTGTCTTGTTTTGCAGACGTTGTTTTGCAACTTTAACCCTCTAACCAAAAGATAAGGTTAATTATGAGAAAACATTTCAATATGGTTGTCTAAAGGGATTACGTGTAGTTGTGAGTAGGGCATGACACACTTCACTTCGTTTTGTTTCTCCTATGATAATTGCAACCGTATCCATTTTTAATTGCCAGTTTTGTCATCTAATACCAGGCAGCTTTCTTTCTAGCAGTGTTTGCTCACTGAACCAAATGAATACAGCTTCTGAGTTTCTCCATCGGGAAGAGCTGTGTAGTCTCTGGTTTGTGTACTACACATTATATATAGAAATTTTTTTTAGTGAATGAAATGTAAACCTAGGTAAAGGTGGATTTTGTAGTCCTTCTAAAGTACTATTTAATTTTTAGTGCTGACTGGCAAGAAAGGGGTGGGTGAAAGATAATATCCTGGGGCCTGGCAGTGTGGACACACTGGAACTGTGACCGTTCCTTTTGGGATGCCATGATGTACAAAAATAATCGGGTGAATTTTAAGCAAAAGAAAGTTAAGTGGTGCTAAACAAAGGGGTAGAAGTCTGGTACGAGAGCTATGCAGCCCTGTAAAAGCGTAGTTGACGTGTGACTTCAAGTCATCTAACTTCATTTTGTAAGGTAGGTAAATTTTGCTAAAATATTGGCTTCATATTAGAGACAAATGTATTTATTTTCTTACTGCCACAGGATTCAACTACTTTGAAAGTATTTGGCAGAACTGCTCGCTGTCTGGAGTAAGTTGTTCTTTGTCCTGTGTTTTGTAGGTTGAGATAAAAATGAAGAAGCCAGAGGCTGTAAGATGGGAGAAGCTGGAGGGCCAGGGAGATTCTCCTAAGTTAAAGCAATTTACACCAGGTTTGTTCTCCGAGTATTCAGTTTGTATTTGTATTGTTACTTGCAGTTATTGATAATATTTTTGTATTAAATACTGTTAATAAAAGCACAGCTTCATATTTACAATGACAAGCCTAATAGTCTTGTTTTTACTGCCAAGAATTCACAGAAAAAGTCTACAGGGCACTACTAAAACTTAGGTAATCAATTTAGTCCTAACTTTCATTAATCTGATGGGTTGTTAAGGTTGTATGTTTGCATTAATCCCTCTGGGCTTGTCTGTTTGGCTGTCTGGTTTGGTCATTTATTTGCAGTTCTATGCTTCGTTATGTATCTGTTGTTGCTTAAATAATTGTTAGTTACTTAAGTGTTCCACCTCCCTTGGAAACTAATACATTTGCAGGTTTTCAAGACAGATTAATAATCTGTCTCAGAGAATTTGAAGTTTCTGGCTTACTGATTTCAGATTTATTTTTTTTTAGCTCAAATTTTCTTGTAGCTCTAGGCTCCTAGGTTTTGTGGTTTGGGTGTTGGTCTTTTTTTTTTTTCTTACTGTCATCTGGTATCTCCTGCCTCCTTTTGACTTGACTTTAATGATCTCTGTTGCTGTTGTCCAGCATTTTTTTTTTGTCGGATAACTAAATTATGTAACTGTTTACTTTAAAAGTAAAAACTTGCAGCTGCTGAATGTAGTCTCTAGCATTTCTTTGTTTCCTTTCTTTTTGTTACTAGAATGTACTTGTATCAGTAAGGAGGAATCCATTTGCATTTTCAAATTCCTGTTCCATTATCATCTCTGCTTCATCAGATACATATGTGTCTGTGTTCTCTGCTCCTCTAAAAGTGATGAGAAAATACTCAGTTTAAGTTAACACTTCTGTTTTCAGATACCCAGCACTTATATCCATCATCCTCTCACTATACAAGGAACTGGGACAAACTGGTAGTTGAAATCAAAGAAGAGGAGAAGAATGAGAAGTTAGAAGGAGATGCTGCTTTAAATAAACTATTCCAGCAAATTTATTCAGATGGTACAGATGAAGTGAAGCGTGCCATGAACAAATCTTTTGTAAGTCTTTATTCTGTTTATCTGAAGAAATGTGTAACTCTTGCAGGATGAGGCAATTTACCGATCGTTGCATGAATCAGGAAGCCTCTAGCTACCAAAACCTGAGGCCTGTGATGAATGGCAGCTGTTCTCTTGGAGATGCTGGTATTACAGGTCTCACTGAACACTACAATGTTGTACACTAATGAACTAATGGACTCTTTAAGTCCAAGGTTGTGAAGGTTGTGCTTTGTCACCAGTCTCTTCATTTCAAACGGTGCTACCAAAGGAAATAGTTTTTGCTTCACATAGAGCTTGAAGACTTGCCATGAGTAAAAGGATCCAATTCCTCGTAATTCTTTCTATCTAGTTCCTTTTATTTGTAGTCCTCGTAGGTAAGAATGTGACTGACCCTTCAAAAGCTTCTTGTTAATGAAGTAATATCTCACTATGTGCAGTATTGATAAAAGTACTGTTGGGCTGAAGATTATGGACTGATGGCTTTGTCAGATTCTATGCTATATGTACACAGGGTTCCTGTGCAATGGCTGCTACATGAAACTTAAATTCTTCACGTTCTTCAGAATTTGTTGATCTGCTGTGAGAAGCGTGGCTTTTCTATTACTAGAGTTGTTCTGCCAAGCTAAACAAGTTTTCTCCCCTGTTGCAGATGGAGTCTGGAGGCACGGTTCTGAGCACCAACTGGTCTGATGTTGGTAAAAGGAAGGTGGAAGTAAATCCTCCTGATGACATGGAATGGAAGAAATTCTAATCCAGTTTTTAATCTTTTACCATCTATCTGTTGCCATAGTCATGTACTGACCACTGTGTATGGACATAGCATTCTTCAATTCAAAGCACTGAATGTTCCCTTGGAAACAGGAATTGTCTTTACATTTTGCGTGCTCTAGAAATTCCTTCATCCGCAGATGTTAAAGATACACTCGAGTGGAATCCTATTTTCACCATCTCTGTCTAAGTTTTGGAAATTGAGTCAGTCGGTGTAAATTTTCTACCACCTTTATCAGCTCTGCTCTTTGGGGACAGGGTGATCTCCGATGGCTGGTCAGGATTATTGCCTTACGCCCGGTATTTCTGTTCAATAACTTATTAGGTCATGGCAACTTTGGGTAAAAACACTTTTCAACAACAGTGTTAAAATTGTTTGCTCTTTAACTCTGCGAAATAAAACTGTAAATATAACTTTTTCTATACGGAAGTTGCTTCATTTCATTTTTAGTGATCCTGGGTTTTGATGGGGGGGAATCGCTTAAAGCATATAGGTAAAGATGTGAATACACTGCTTAAAAAACCAGCTGGCACACATAGCAGCAAAACGTGCATTCGGTGACGAGGAGGAGATTGCTATTCCTGATGCTGACACAAACCTTCCACCTTTGGAGTCCTTCCACCTGGGTGATAGGTTGAACAGCAGTCGTGTGTGATGGAAAGGAGAAAGTTGTGGCTGGAAATCTCTACAGAGAAAGGAGTCCTCTGTCTGCCTTTGTGAGTTCAAAGAGAAGGATCTGTTGCAGTTGCTTGAAATCAAAGACAGCAGGCAGTTGCTTTAAGTTCTGTTATTTCAGGATATATTGAAACTGTTTATGTTTTAGAGACAAGCCCACGCATCCTTAATTGTTTCCATCAGTGGAGCTTTTCCACCATGACAAAATACCAGTATTTACAGAAAAAGAACTGAGAAATGTAAGAAATACTGTCTATGCTTGTACTAGGATACAAGTCTGAAAGGCCCTGTAGATGCTCAAAAGCCATCTGAACGTGGTCCCGGGCACCTGGCTCTAGGTGGCCCTGCTTGGGCAGATGTGTTGGACAAGTGGACCTCCAGAGGCTCCTTCTGACCCCAGCCATTCTGTGACTCTATGAAAGAGACAGGACCGTACAAAGCTGCAGTAAATATGCCTAGTCCACATGGTGCTGTCTCTTGGGAATTCAGGACGCTTGAACATTCTAAGATTCTAGAACATACCGTGAACTGCAAATATTGGCAGTGCCCTGAAAACTTCATTCCTTGCTCACCACGGGATGCTGCTTAAGTTTGCTACTATTCCTTGTAATCCTAATTACGTAGTTTTTTTCCAGGTTGTTTTATATTCTGCCTGTTTTCTTTGTATTTGCTGTGTCGTTTGACTACAATGAGAATTGGATGAGCTTGGTAAAATACAAAGGCTATTAAAGAAGGTGTTTTAATAGGACAAGTGAAGTCTGCAGCTGTTACGGTAGTAAATGTATGTGAAAGATGATTGAAAACTGAGGACAAAGGAGAAAGGATGGATTCTGTTACTCCTGAGGACCAGGAATCCAGGCTTTGCAGTGATGCTGGGGAGCGTGGTAGGGTTTTTTTCCCCGTTACTGTTACTAGGCCTTGTGAGGTAAATAGCAAGAGCTTAAAATTTCACAAATCTTTAGAAGAGAGTTGAGTTTGGATGTGTGCCACAGCTCTGAACTTCAGATTGTCATACTGGGCAGCTGTAGACTACGACATAGACTTGTGGCATCTTTCAGTGCAGGTTTGTTAGCATCAGTGGGGAAGTTCTTGCCTTTCAGAGAATTCTTGAGTAGCTAGTTGCTTAATATCTAGAGCATTTGCCATCCATACAGGATGTTAAATTGAAGTTGATGTGATTTGGAACAGAGACTTGGGCTTGATTCCCCTGGATAAGTGCTTTGTTGCTTTTCATTTATGCTCAAAGACATTTCTTCCTTTCTAATGGAGAAGGAAGACAAATGTCTGAGCACTTCACTTTGTCACAAAATTGGGTTCTTGTCTCCTGGCCAGCCTTGCTTTATAAATGTCATTCAGAGCACTTAACAGCGCTTAGCAAAGACTTGCTGTGGGAAAAACCTAGATAAAACTCTCTTAAATAGAAATGAAGAAGTAAGTTGAGGATGTTTTCTGCCAATCAAGATGTTCGTTCTTACAGAAAAGAACACGGTAGGGGTTCCTCTGTCTACTTTCACTTAGAGAAAGACCATGGGAATGTTATGTCAGATAAGCAGAATATATTATTGTATTAAGTTGGTAGTGTTTCACTGCTTTGGGATTCAATTCACTTAGCTTAAGGCAAAAAGTAAAATAAAAGGCATTGCTACTTATGTACTCTTGAGGCATATATAATGCAAATATAATGCTTTAGCTTCAGGCTAAAACTTGTAACGATCAAGTGGTAGAGCTCCCTGTCCATCTCAATCCTGTAAGCCACGTTTGCAGGTCTAAACCTAATTCCATCATGCGTCTGAGTGCAGGCAGATAATTTGTGTGTGTTCCACTGTAGAATTTGGGTGAACCAACAGTGGTAGCTCTTGTTGCCTTATGGGTGGGTTTGGTGAGTCTCTGGTCGAGGGGGTTGGATTAAAGCAGAAGGCAAAATTTCCTTATCAAGTTAAGGGGAAGTTGCTTCATGAACTTCAAACAGTATGTGTCTCGTTCATGACAAAGCGCACGCACAGAATGGTTTCAGAAGCCCTAGGTCAAGAGAAAGATAGCAGGGAGCCTGGAGGTCGAATAGAGGCTGTGAAGGTACCAGTGGCAAAGGGAATTTCCTTTGGGACTAGGGAGGGTGAGTGGAATTTGTTGTAGCACTGGCAATGAGTTGGCTGGCGGCAGCAAACAGCCTGCGAGGACGGAGTGGATGGTGTTTTAACTGTGTTAAAACTTCTCTTGAGGTTTCTTTTTTTTCCCAAGCCTTTTGGTCATCTGTAAATAGCACTGTCTAGAAGACCCAGGCAGTTTCACCTCAGTGTGGTGATTCATAGCCCTGTTGCAATACAGGAACAGGATAGCAGGAGGTACCAGTAGATTTCCATTTAATACCACAGATGAGATTACAGCCTGCTGCTATCCTGGGTGTCACAGAAAATGCCTGGCTGTTGCAGCTTAAGGCTGCACCTGTGGTGTATGCGCAGGGCTAGTAAAAGGTCAGTTGAGCCTTTTAGAAGACAGAAGCACAAGATGGTGGTGCTCCTAGTTCAGTCCTAACTCTTGCCCTTTCTGAGCAGAGATTCTAACCATCCTGATGTGCCAATCAACATTCTGTTCTTTGCCAACTGTAGTTTTATACTTTTCTGATTTCCCCCCCCCTCCCCCCCCACTGCACAGAACAAGTGATTAGTCTGTTCTTTGCTGAAACTTCCTTGGAATTTGTTCATGCTGCAGCAGGAGAGAAGTGTTACATGGGAGGCAGAAGATAAATCTCCCTGCTTCCATACCTTCTGGCTTCTTTTCCTTGCTCAGTGCAGATACAAATGGAGAATGATTCCCATATCAAAAAAAGGGGAAGACTTGGGTTTGTTCCGTGTGAGTGAGGAGAAAGGGGGCTGTAGATGCATAGAAGAGATGATCCCTTCCTTCCCATCACTGGCTTTCAGTCTTTTTAACCCTATGGCTTTGTTGCCTGTTTTCCTTCTCTTTTCCACCTGCCTGAATTTATCCCCTTTTTCAGCTCTAATCTGCTCTGCCATCCTAACCAGCCTAGTACACAATCGCACGGGTAATTAAGTTTTAAGGATAGTAGAATTACGGTGCTCTGAATAACATCCACCCACCTGTGGTGGGAAGCACCTTTGGTGACAAGCTCATCTCTCTCTCCTCCTCCCTTAAACTTTGGCCAAAGGAAGGTTTTGAACTTGGTTCTGCTAGTGCAGGGTCCGATTCAAAGAACATCCTCCCTCCCCACCCCACCAAACACTGACATCTTGTAACCTCTTCAGTGTGCAAGGTATTTTTGTGGTGAGAGTGGAAAATTTGTCTTCGACATGTAGTAAATGTGGTGAGTAGGATCACTGCAGATAGTTAGAACTGCAGCCTGAGCCACCCCTGCCAGGAATAGTGCTGCATCTTTTTATCCTGTTGGATCATCGGTTTTGTCATCATTCCTATGTCACCTCGGAACGTTTCCTTCAAAGTTAGATGTTGTGCTTAAACAAGATTTTTCAACCTTGCCACAGCAAGAGGTCTTTTTCTCCTTAACTGCAATGTGTAGGTAAGTAGGATAAATACACTTACTTGGAGCATGAGTCGGGGAAGGCATCTTGTTGCGTATCTTCTGGAAACGGAGAAATTGTGCCCTCTGTGTTGTACTTCAGCAGCCTGGTGGTTCCAGCCATTGTGGGAGTCACGGGCTGTGGAAGCAGCGTATCTGCTTCGCTCGCGACCACTGGGGCTTTCTTGGCATGGTGCGTACAGAAGAGTTCTCAAGATGTAATGCTGTATGTGACAACGCATCTGTGAGTAAAGCGCTTTTTTACTCCCTGCGTGCTTTGTGACTGCCTATAGAAGCAACTGATACAAGTCTTCTGTTTAGGAGGACTTAATTTTGTTGAGCGTGTAGCCATGGCTATCATCTACGAGGTAGTGTTTTCTGTCTCCAGAAAAAGACTGGCTTTTAAAAAAAAATTATTATTTTTTTTTTTACTGAGGGTACAGGGAGAAGAAGGTCACAGTTTGCCTCAAGATGGCCTTAGATGCAAAAGATAGCAACTGTCTACTTCATATATAGTCCTATTTCCTTCTCATTGCCTTCAGTGTTTCACTTGCTGATCCCTTTGTCTTCCTCTCCAGACAGTTCTTGAACACGTGTACATAAAGGTACCGTTACACTTTCCACAGTGAAAAAAGCACAGAAAGCAATTGCCTTTTTTTTAAAATGTATTTGTTTAATCTGCAGTAAAAAAAAAAAAAAGAAGAAAAAAGGAAACCCAACTTTTCTAAGCATACAAATGGCGTGCTTCTAAAACAACATAATGATCAAGGTCATTTTCATTTTAAAAGGCAGAAACTCGAATTTAACAGGCCTTGAAATCCCACTTTTAAGAAGTTTTTTAATTTAAATATTTCAAAGTGAGTCTGTTCTTCAGATTAAGGGAAGGTGACGCTTATATTTAAAAAGCTACAATAGAACAAATACTGAATTCTATTCTCATCTTATGCTCACTTAACACTTTCCTTTTTAGATATGCAGTTTAGCATTCCACACGAGGTTGTCTTTATTTTCTTTAAGCCACGATTATGTCAAATTAATTCCTTTTTTCTTTGTGTCACGCAGTGTTAATAACATTACGAGGCTTGCAACATCTCAAGAGCTATTTAGTCACAAAACTGAATGCCCCAGAAAGTGAACTTTCAGAAAAATAGGACTTTTCTGTTTATAAAGCCCATGTAGATGGCTCTGTAAACTTAATGGTAAGATTCAAGATGCATAGTCTGGATGAAGGCAGTGTAATACCTCAATCTGTTTTTTCAAGGCTAGAAATTCAAAGTCATTCCATCTCTGTCAGTGTTTCAGTTTAGTACCTTCCCTAGAGTTTGAATATGCAATAGGACAAATCTCAATAATTACAGAGTTTGCCTAAGCAAAATAGTGAGGTTAAGAAACTCTTGTATTTCTTTTTTTTTTGTTCTCCTTACTGGTAAGCAGTTTCTCTTGCAGGGAACAGAGGTTAGCTTCAGCAAAGCTGAAGGAGCTTGTGTGAATGGCTGCTATCCATGTGGAATAAAGAGGGGTTGTAATCTTGTGTCAAAAGTGTCTACTTCAAGGATTTATAAATACAGTGGCTGTTGTAGATTCTGAAGGGTCTTGAGACTCTTTGGTCTGCAACTGCGTGTAAATACTTTTGCCGTAGTAGCTGGATAGCAGATACTTGTTAGACTCTACAGTGGTATCATGGATACAAGATTCTTGGTGCTGGGGCTTCTTTGATGTTGGGATGTGCAAAGGGTTTTGATTCTGTGGCCATGCACATTCCCTTCCACAGCCCCTTTTCCTGACGTTTGTTTCCGATTTAGCACAATGTGCGCTTTCCCGTGTCCCCTGGAGCAGCTTTGTGGGAAAGGTATGCTGTAATTGGTTTGTAACCATTCATAATGACCTGGCAACTCGGTATGAATAGCAACGGGGAGCAACTTAACTTGTGATTTATTTAAGTAAGCTACATGGATGAAAGGTACTCCCAAGCGTACAAGTTGAGCTAGTTGCCTAATTGGATGTAAATTTTCACATGGAGCTTGGAAAGAATGGGTTTTGTTGAAGGGCTGAGTTTGGATTGATGAGCAAGCTTCTGGACTGCTAAACCAGTTTGTGAGCAAAGTTTAATGTTGTCCTTTTTTGGGGGATGTCTCTAGTTTTTGAATTCAGTGAGTGCTAGGATACCCTTGTCATTTGCAAAGCTAATGGAATATTAACTTATGGGTTTTATTTACAGTTAGAATATCTCACCTGGCTTTTGGTGCAGTAATGCACACTGTGATTTATTATTTTTTTTTTTAAAGCCAGGATTGGCACTGCTGCTTTGGTTGTAGTCTTTTTGCCAGCTCGTCATCATTGCATTCCTGCTTATTTTGACAAGACTCTGATGGCTGTTTCTCACACAACACCCATGATACGAGCAACCCACCAGCTGCAGGGCATGATGATTCGGCAGGCAGTACGACAGCCTTGGTAGTTGTAAGGCCATGGGTAGTAGCCCATGAGAGGCTCACAAATTCTCTGGCACTGCGTGTAGCTTCGTCGGCATTCAATGCAGCACACGCCCAGGTGATCCAGCATGGGGTCAAAAGCCATCCCTTCACCTTCCAGTTGCTGAAATGTAAAATACTAAATGTCATCCCCTTGCTCTTATTCTCGGAGAATGTAGAATATACCAGTGCTCCTCTTTAACCCTACAAAGGGCAGAAACCAAAACCTTAGTCCTGTTGAAGTTGTTAAACTCCCACTGACCCGTGCATCTCCCTTGTCTTGCTTGGTTTGGTAGAAGTGTAGCATTGGTGCAATTAGCTGTGTAAAATGGAAAGAAACAGGGAACTCGGACTTCATTGGTTTTCTTTTACAGTCCTTTGTAAAAGATACAGCAGTGGTAAACTCCCAAGTTTTAATATTAGTGATGGAAAACATTTCAAGACAGTTACCTGGCTCTTTTATGTAGATGACAATGTCTGTGGTGTATGCTGTGTTTTTAATGTTTTGTTTTAATTTTTGTATTTTAATGGTTTTTACAGCATGCCCAGGAAACTCTTCAGTGAGCTATTACCTGGCAGTTTTCTGAATATTTCTCCCCTGTCTTTCAGTCTGGTTTGTTTTTTGGGTATTTTTCCCTTCTGTCACACATAGCTGGCCTGCAGATGGTTAGAATTCTGCCTGTTCTGTATCTGACAGTAAGGAGTTACATGGAGCAAGGCACACATAAAAGATGTAAAAACTGTCTCTTGCTACTACCTGCACCCTTCAAAATTCCTTCCCTTTTTTCTGGGAGAGAAGTAATGTGGATATTCTGATTTTTTGAAAGGAATTGTTCTTTTCCCATTGGTTTTATTTCAAGAAAAGTAGCAGCAAAGACCAAATGCCAGAGTAACACTTAGCTTTTTAGAGTATTTTTCATTCAGAAAACTAGCAGCACACTAAAAAGGTGAGGCATAGAAAGGTGTCATCTTCTGTCCAGGCTTGTACAGGATGCTAGTGACAGCTTGGTGTCATTCAGGTCACCAGTGACCCATTCCCAGCCCTGACAGCAAGGAGGTGGTTGTTTCCTTGGGCTAGATTCATCATTCTTGAATTCAGATACCTGCAGTGTGAGCTTCACCTGAGCTCATTGTCCAGACTGCACTCGTAGTGTGTGAAGAGAAGTAGTTCTAGGGAGGGTTCATTTCATCCTACAGTACGTGACCAACAGTCCTTATCGAATCGGTCTCTGAAGAAAGCTTGGATAGAGGCATCTACACGATCACTGTTGGGGAAGGCTGAGGGAATTCTGGTGACTGTACCTGACTGGACGTTATCCATTTGGCCTAGGGATCTGCTGGCTGGAAGAATGGACCTGTTCTGCCACTGTCCTCCAGAGACAGGGCAGCTCAGAGCCCCCATGGACGTTGGTCACGTTAGTAGCTGCGAGGAGAGGCTACATTCCAGTGCTACTGCCATTTTACTGACCGCATGAGAGAGTCAGTTTAGATCCACTTTATTTGGAGTGATTAATTTCAGTTTAATTAAGGGATGTCAACTCAGCAGAATGCTGTCACAGTATAATGATCTCCTGCTGTTGCGTAAATGTCAAGTCAAAGCTGGGACTTATTTCCAAAGCAGGAGGCATTTATCTTGTGACAGTGTTGTATTAAAATGACTTTCTCCTGCTGCACCAAATGGTGGGTGCAAATTGCCTGGCGCTGGTGCAGTAGACTGGAAGGTGCCTACTGTACAGTCCATTTTCCTGCGGAGTGGCAAAGGTGTCGGGACACAGCGGGACGGCTCCTGTGCTCTTTCTGTGGCTGCTTCCACTCAAAGAGTGAGAACAAGGTTTGTGACAGTCATCACCCACTGTTGCTGTCTCTAAACAGGTTCTCCACTCTGAATTGCTTGCTAGACTCGGGTTGCTTACTCTGATAGAGAAGAGGCCGAGAAAACAGATTTATTTGGCCTAACCCTAATCTCTTTGTAACCAGACGCTGCTACTGCTTCTCTCTGGAGTAGTCACTTCTCATACTAATATCTCTTGGAGGGCAAAGTATGTTTCTAGCTATGGAGTCTCTCTTTACATCGTCGGGAAATGATAGGCTTCAGCTTTCTGGTCAAGACCAGCTTTGCTTTGTTTTCAGAAGGTGATTTAGTCTATCTATTAGATTATAGTGCTATCCTTGTCAGACACCCTGAAAAGCAGCTTGGCATCAACTTGCCTTCATCTTGCCACCTCAAGTACTTGTTTCAGACTGAAGTCTAATGAAAACTGGGATGAGGCAGGGAGAAGAGGACTGAGGAAAGACTTCTTTGAGCTTCCTAGGTATTTTACAAGTCTGTAATTTCAGGAAAAAGCTGAACAGCCTGCACAGATTAAAAAAAACCCAAAAATATCAAACACCCTATGACCAGTATTACCTGTCTACATCAGTCTCAGGCTCTGAAAGAAGATTACAGATTACTTACATTATATGGATTGTCTGGATTAAAAGTTTGATCCGTTTCTTGTCCCATTGGCCTGGTTTCATTAGACTGGTGATCAAGTTCTTGAGTCAGCTGCATGGTGGGCAACCTGGAGTTTACTTCTTCAGTAGCAGCTTCCAAGTCTTCCGTATCAAAGTTTGATTCTGATTGGCGTTTGTTTCTCTTCATTTCTCTCCTTTGGTTATCTAAAGAAATAATCATGAGAGGATAATCTTATCTTCAGTGCGTTCTTGTATTTATCCACACATTATCTAAGGTCTCAGTGATTTCTTTAAATAAAAAAGGGGGCAGAGGGAAGGACAGCTGTGTGGTGGCAAACTTGATGAGCATCCCTTTGGGAACTGCTTGGCTTCCCGTTTTGTATCTGCAGCCAACATCAGCCCAAAGGGATGTGAGATTGTCTTTTCCCCTCCCTTTCTTCCTCCCCTTGAGACAAAATGGGTGTGAGCAGATTTGTTGATTTTTTTTTTTTTTTTTTTTGACCCGCCCTGTGGTCACTGATGTTAACTCAGCAGCAGTTGCCAGCACTAGCAAGACTGATCATACACATATTATTTTTTTCAAGTGCTTTTGTGACAGACTGGTGCTCTGCTCCCAAGGGCATCTGGTGAACCTGGTGGAAACAGGATCTGGACAGCTTTGATACTGCTCTTTTGTTGCCCAGTGAGATATGCAAGGTCATGAGAAAAGTGGAAAATATTGACAGTTTGGATCTGCAGGTGCTCTAAAATGTGGTGGGTTTGTTTGTGCTTTTCTGTTGGTTTTGTTTTCCCTTTTCCCCTCTTTGAGGGTTCTCATACTAACTGAACTAAGGAGGAATAAATCTCTTTAAGCCATCTCCTTTCCTTCCAGGCCTGGATGTCACCTGGAAAGGTTGCTGTATCCCTGGTGACTCTCAAACACCTTTGCTAAACTCAGCTCTGCCCCCAGGACCTCATAAACTTCATCTACCAGTTGCCTTTCTAAGTATCTTGTCCTTCCACTCAACGGAAATCCTCTGAAGAAGCTGGGTAGGAAACATGTCAGGCTACAGTCCCAGATCAGGAGCTTGATATTCCCCAACTCTTGGCCAGGTATAGTGTTCCTATTACGTGGTGTCAGCTGCCTACAAGTCTTGGGGGCTAGTTTAAGCTGTTGTCTTGCCCTTCTGTAGAAGGAGGCTGACCTCTCTGGGAATGTTTCAACTCATAGCAAGTCAACCACGTGAGCTATATAAATCATCTGAGGAAATACAAGCATGGAAAATGTCTACTAAGTGTGGATAAAGTCCAAGCCCTCAACCTCAGTACCGACCCACAATGGCTTGGGAAGACAGGCTGGGCAAGGGAGGAAAGGATCCTCATTTCCCAGATGTGTAGGTCTCAGTGGCAAGCCTGCTTTGGGGAAGGCATTTAGATGAAGGGAGGGACAGCATACTTTTCAAATAAAAGAAATGTTACCTTTGGGATATGTTGGTCGTAGCCAGAAAATTGGAAGATCCCCACAAAGCTCTAAAATTTTGGGGCTTAGGAAATTGTTATGCTTGATAGGCTCGTCTGCAGCCACCCAGATAAGGGAGTTTTCATCAAATCTCACAGGCATGATTTCATCTTCCTGCAAATAGAAGAGCACAAATCCTTCACTGCTCAGTGAACAGTCGCGTGCCTGCTTGCTGTTAATTCGCGAGCATCAAGCTGTACGATCGTGTGCTGATACCGAGCACCCCTGTATTTCATGCTCGGGAACCAGCTGTACTGAGACAAAACCTGAGCAAAGGTTGCCACCACTGAAATGAGTGGCAAAACTCCTGTCAGCTTTGCTGGGGCTAAAATTTCACCCGTCTCTTGGAAGGCAGTGGCCCCATGTACAAGGAGTAGGTACCAGAGATCTTTCAGCCCAAAGTGACAGATTTTTCAGGTGGTAGAAGCTGTGAAGATTTACCACCTTTAGCAAAACAGCAATGAAATACTCCAGCTAAAACCAAGACCTTAATCTTTTATCATGCCCTGTTCTCATTTGATGTACTCCCAAGACACAACTATATTTACAATGCGGGGAGGGGGGAATCCTGTTCAGAAGTTTTAGAGAGGATTCTAGCTTGAGAACTGCTCCAGCTTCCAGTTTTAAGGCAACGTGATCGGTCTGATTAAAGGTCTCATTTGGTAAAAGCAATTCAATTGACCAAAAGCTTGAAGTGCAAGTTAAAGGAGCCAGACGTTTTGAAGTGTACCCTGCAGGTTTTTGGTTCATATCTTCAAAGTAATGTAGGAAAATGCCAGTGATTGATTCTTTAAAGTTGTTAGTTCAAAGTATTATTTTACATAAAATGTGTAAGTATTTTATAGCAACAGTGAAATATTAAAAGAAAAACAACTTCTGAATCATGAAACCCAGTATGATTTCAAAGTTAAAATTCTAAATTGCATCCATAAAAGTCATCAAAACTTGTTATGTAACTGACTAAATCAATTTATTCTGTCATTGTTGTTCCTGTAGCGTGTTTATTGATTCCTTTTGTAGGTCTCAAGTCATGTAAGTTCAATATCCAATCTGTCTAGTGCAAAGTGTTCTTTATTTATTTTCTCCCACTTAAACTTTTGCCAGCATCAGAAATATCTGAATCTAGTTTTCAGAAATAAAAATTTCCTTTGTTTCTGTTTGAGATGATCCTGATTTGTGAGCAGGCAGACTTTAGGCAATAGTGCTCATCAAGTCAAGAATTCCAACAAGCATCAACAAATTCCTTAGCTGCCTCTAAAGTGAGGCAAGGTGTGAAAGATGTAGGTCTCTGCCTGAAATCTGAGCATGGTTACTTCCCCATCACGGGGAAAATCCCACCAACATGGGGGGGGGGGGGGGGGCCATTGTTGGTATTTTGCCACTGGGATTTAAAGAGACCCTTTTTCCCTTCATTTTTTTAAGTAGATATTCAGTAATCACAGCTCCACTGCAGGTAGGTGCAGACTTAATGGTGCCTCTCTCCCAGCTAATTGTCCCTGCTTTTATTTTCTTGGGAGAGGAGCAAACCTGGGGAAAGGGGCTGTGGCTTTCCTGCTAGGGGCTGAGCCCCCCCCAGCATCCAGGCTCAGCCATACTCAAGTCACAAGCCACTCCAACGTGAGCAATGGGTTTGGGGGGCCGAGCTCTGGGAAACTTGGGCTTTGTGCACCTAAAGCGATGGGCTTTTGTACAAATGTGAGGTAAGGAGAGGTTTTGACAGTATCTGGGTAAGAACTGCAGCTTTTGTGGTGGTTGCGATGCAGAATCCATGAAATTTAGTTAACATGATGTCCTAAAATGAAGTCTGATGCTAAGAAGGTAAATTTGTAATTTTATTTTTACTATTAGTTCTTCTGAGTTAGTTGAATTTTTGCAATAAAGTTTTTCACAATTCCTCTTTATTGACTATTTCAGAGGACTTGAGTGATGGAGTCCCTGCTTCTGCTCAGTGTTGATAGCAATCTCCTGGAACATAGCAGATCTCTCTCTGTATTGACTAAAGCAACTGCTTCTTTCATGCTCTCCTTTCCAGCCTTGTGCACCCCCTGATCTCAGGCGGATGCTCATGTCACTGAGGTCTCCTATGGATTGGTGGTGGTCTATTGGTCTATGGCTTCCCCCAGTCACTAATCTGCACCTTCTCATGGTGGCCCTGGGCACAGCAACACATCTGACACCAATCTTACTTTTCTTATCTTTCAGGGACCTCTTGAAATCAATGAACCCTCACCTATCCTACCCTACACTCAACAGCCCTCCCGCTATCCCCAGCAGCTTTCGAATGTCATTGTTATTTGTATTTAAATAGCACTTTAAGACCCTCTCTATGCAAAGGTTTATTTAAAAGAAAGAAATAAATTATCCCTTACCAGCTCAGATGAGAGGCTCGCTTTAGTCATAGCATCAACTTCAGGGACATGAGCTTTTGGTTGAGCTTTGATGTAACACTTTTCTCCTTCAGCAAAACGGATTCCAGTTATGCCCTGCAAAAGCAGAAGGCAGGGTGTTGTGTGCACAGTCCTCCAGCTCCCCACCGCCCCCAAGAAACCGCTTGAGCTCTGCTGAAATTGCCACTGAATTTTTAGTCTGAAGGTTAAATCTTATTTAAAACCAGATGCATTAAAAAGCTCTTCCCTCAACATTTTAGCTTTATACTTTTGGTTAAATAGGTTCTAAAAGTTTTCACTCGACTTCTGGAAGATGGGGGTGTTTTATGTAAGTGCTTCCGTGCCTGCTTTAGGCTACTTGGAGTAACTCTGCTAAGGAATTTGTTGACACAATTTGAACTGTAACTTAGCACCTAACGTAGGCAGCCTCAGAACTGCGATAGCTGGCGGTGCAGTACCCTTATGACACAGACTGACGAAAACATGGGGGCAGCTTGGTCCAATTTGCACACGTAAGTGGCTGTGACAGCAAGGGGAAGCTCGTGACAAGGAATCTGGTGCAGAAATCTGTGTGTGGGACTTTCTTCATCTGGCCTAAGAGGGTGAAATGCAGTTGCCTAAACTGTGGATGTCTAGTTTTAAGCAAGAGAAAGTGAATCCCAGCAGTTCCAGAGGGCTGCAGGTCTCCTGCAAGTCCTGGGTTGTATCTGCCAGCCCTGTGCAAGCAACTTGGGCATCAACATTTAGGCATGGGAATGTTGTCTGAGTGTTTTTAAATTTGTTATTGTAGATGGCAAAGTTTCTTTGTTTTTCACAGGGTTGCACAAGCTCCCTTCAGCCATCTAAACATAATTATCTAGTGCCATTTGAGGTGTGCTGGGTTTCTGCCAGACCAGTGGGGCATGGGTGTCATCATGACCCTCTCATCTGCCTCATATGAGCATCATGGATGCCTTGGACATCTAGTATGACATGAGATGGACAGTACTGAGGCACCTCAGTCTCATCCTGCGTGCCTGAAAAGTCCAGTACAGCTGGGTGACAGTGACAGACACTCATTAAAAAAAAAAAAAAAAAAAAGATTAATTCTAAAGCAGTGGGAGAGGGGATGGCTATGAAGGGATGG
>JANIJG010025445.1:5169-20064 GCA_024611175.1 Megaceryle torquata
CTTCAGTGTTTCCATCTGCCACTGTGTCTGATAGTTGTGAAGGACTTTGGAAGAGTTGTGAAGGACTTTGGAAGTATCTTAGCCTTAAATTCAGGAAAACTTTTAACCTGTACTATGTGCAAACTCATGTCTACTAAATAATAGTGGTGAAGAGCAACAGGCAGCCAAAACCTAGAAATTTCAATAGGCATTTTGTGGGCATATGAAATATATCTGTCTAGCTTCTAGAAATGCAGAGAGGGACCATGCTGACAGTTAGATCTTTATCCTACATGACTGCACATGCTTTGCTACAGAAAGACATACAAGACCAGAGCAAAGGCACAGAGGTAATCAAACAGAAAAAGGAATGACTCGGCCCCATCGTTTGCATCGTAGACCATGTGAACAAGTTAGACACACATTCTTTGTGTGTGTGAAGAGATAACAGATCCACATTAATTTTAGAGCTGATTGCCGTTCTTTATTAATAGAAATGTAATGTAGTGCCAATGCCAAGTCCTGCCAGCCTTTCCTTTTTATCTTCTATTTCAAACATAGACAGCATTGAAGGTCTGGTTGTAATATGGCCCAATCCCTGTTTATTTAAGAGCTGCTTGTTAAGCCAGGGGACAGTGATGGCACCTTATCATGGCTGAAGTGATGATGTCAGCAAACACTGTAAATATCACTTGGAAATTTTTCTTAGGCTAAAAATAGTTTCTGTGGAATAATGCTAATTTAATATAGTTTCATAAATTGAAACAAATTGAATGAATGACAGTAGATTGGTGAATAATTTGCAAATGGAAGCGGTGATAGAATTTGTCAGATTATGTGCTCTATTAATAGTTTGCTCTGCTCTGTGTAGCTGCTGAGCAGTCTTGGTTCTCCGTTTGTTTTTTGAGGAAAAGCTGGATTCTTTTTATTATTTTTATTTTTCTAGCACTATCCTTTTTTTGCTGTTCCAAGGGTCATTGTTTACTTTTGAAGTGGATGAAAGATGAATTCAGCTTACGTTCTGACATTACAATGAAATTGTCAATAGAAATCAATAACTTGTCACATGATGAGTTAGTCCATAAGACAGCCTAACAGTGCCCTTATACCTTCAACCTCCTTCATTGTGCTACCCTCCTCAGGAGCCAAGCAACTGCACTGTTATAGAAAGGTGTTGTCATCTTTAAGGGAATTATAATGGAGTTTAATAAATCTGGAAGCTGAGGCATGGAACCCTAATATCGGCACCAGTGTTATAAAGCGATGTATTGTCTGTAGAGCCTGGTGTTTATATCTGCATTTATTGACCCTAGAGAGGTAATATAAACAGAAGAGATCGAGGTCAAAGAGCTCACCTTCAGCTGCTACGGGTGGCCATTGAGCGGAGCAGGTTTGCACACTCTGCAATGAAATACCACCATGTCAACTCTGTCCTCCCAAAGACCTTGGCTTACTTGGCCATAGACTCTTTTTAATGTTCACGTGGGAACAGTGACACAATTGTTTAGCCTCGGGGAATGTCAGTGTTGGAAACATGGTGTCACCACCCAGGAAAGCATTGGTGTCACCCAGACGACTGCTGGTGGGGTTTATGTTGGGTGTGTCCTGTGCAAACTGGGTGCTGATGGGCTACTGATTTCTCCCAGGACACCCCTTCCTGATGAAGCCAGGATGTAGCTGAAGCTCTTGTCTCATAGACGCGATTCTGTTTGGCATTTATAGCCCATTCACTTGGGGCAGCTTGGAGATGGTTGTCCTCTCTGTCTGCCTGAGCTTCCATGCCACTGTGACTGAGAGGACATGGATGCTTCAGCCACTGAATGGCCTGGCGTGGCCAAGAAAGTAGTTTCCCTCACCCAGAGGGACAGTACAGCCAATTTGCTCCCCCATACCACCCTCTAATTCGGCCAGATTGTAAATTATACAGTCTGGCTTCAGACCCTTTCCGGAACAGAAGTGCCTGCAGTTTAAACGAATTCAGCCCCGGAAAGAGATAACAGAAGTTATTTTTATTATTATTTTTAAACTAAGAATAATTAAAAAAAAAAAAAAAAAAGGAAAGAAACCCCCCAAAGAACATGATTTATAACAAGATACAGGAACAATTTATTCTCTCTCTCCATGGATTAGAGAGGTGGTACTTGGAGCAGCTTGTTAAACAGAAGTGCTTGGCCCCTGGCCTTGCGCTGCTGTTTAATGATCCACTCTTCATGTGCCACCTCTCTAATCCATGGAGAGATAGGTACAAATTGTATCTATAATGTTATATTACTTAACAGTATAATGTATTATAAATCATAGAATTGCATCCCTGCCTTGTAATTGGTGAGATGTGTTGCATGAGAAATCCCCTAATTCAATATAAAGTGGTCGCTCTTATGCGAAACTACCTCTCTGGATCAAACCAATTCAGCCCAGAAGTGGTGAGGGGAAAGTTAAAGCTTTTTTAATTTAAAAAAAAAGCAAAAATATGACTTAGCATGGCTTTATGGGCCCCTCATTGGCTTTATAGGTTCCTGCCCTATAAAATGGCTGTTTAATAGTCTCCTGCTCATGGAGAGCTTCTCTGCAGCAGGAACTGGTCTACAGGGTGTCCTACCTCTTCCCAGAGGATGTGTCCCTGCACACAAATCCATTTGCACAGGATGTAACCTTGCACGTGGTGGTGAATCTTCCCCTCTGCCAGAGCGTAGGGAAAAATGTCTGTGGTAGGGACTTCAGCAGCCTGTCCTGTGCTGTGCACCCAGTGCTGTTTGTGGTGCCCATCATGGTAATGTTAGAGCACTCTCACACATAAGGTCCAAAGGAAGACCCACGGTTTATATTTCTTCCTTAAACAAAACTAATGTCTTGTCCTTGAATAGTGACCAGAAACAACCACAGCTTCAAGGGAGACTTGAAATTACCAAAAATATCCTTATTATGTAACATTTTACCAAGAAAAGAAATATTTTTTCTGACCCCAATAGTAATCTACTAATGTCCTAAATCAGGTTCAGGGATGGGCTGTGTGATTTATTCTGTGAAGCTGGAACCTACAGATGTGTTGGCCCATGCCCCCGCCCGCCCCCACCCACACCACCTACCCCCCCCCCCACCCCCCCCCCCCCCCCAAGCCCCCATCCTATTGCTGTAACAAGTAATTGGATAGGAGGCAGTTCTGCACAGGAATTCCCCTCCTGATGCATCCAGTGGTTTTGGAAAAAAACAGGGCTTTGTATTAGGGTGGATCTGGCTGTACTTTTACAGCTTCCATTTTTCTACATGGAGGCGTGGACAAGCCACATGTCACTGACTGTATCAGTAAAACGGGGGCCCACATTTATCAGTCTCACAAAATGTTGTAAAAATAAATGCTACTCATTCTCAGCTCGTGTGCCATGCTTATTTCAAGGTGTTCTATTTATTCTACCTTGAAAAATCAGCCCTTAGCCTGGAGTTGCCGTGTGCTGCCTTTTTAACTGAAAATGCCAGCTGTGGACTGCTGCTGGGCTACAGGAGGCACACCAGCTTTTGGTTTTTAGTTTAATATTTTTTGTGTAGACAATGGCTACGTTACTTACAGAGTCTGTGCATATTACAGAGTCGTAATATGGTAGAAGTTTGTGCATAGCACTCACGTTGTTTCAGATTCCCTGAATCTTGGTCTTTTCCAGATACAGCTGTTAAGCATCAGGGTGCATCTCAAATGCAGCTCTTCAAAGGGCATACCAGAGAGGTGGTATGGAGGGACACCACAAAAAGCAGGATCAGCCCTATCAATGAGCCACGTGAGTTAAATCTTGAAAAAAGCCCAATACTCTTTAGAGGAAGAGCGCAGCTCAGGAAACAGAACTAAGTTGTGTTTCAGCTGCAGCTCCACCATGTGTCTTATCTGTGCCAGTTACCACAGCCTCCGGAGATGGCAGAGCTGCTGAAATGGTGTTTACCAGGCACCCAGGGGCAGCAGGCATAGTGAGGGACACTGGAGTATTTTCCATCATTTAAAAAAAATTACTCCCTGCCTGTGTGAGGAAAGACCACTTGGAAATATGAAAAGAATTGATTTCCTCTGAGTGATGCTGCGTCTTCCATCGCCTGTGTGCACACGAGCAGAGGTGACCGCAAGCACTGGAATCCTGCCACTCATTTTATATTAGAGGAGGGATAATGCAGTACATCTTTGTTTTGGTAGTAGGAATAACCCTTCATTAAAAGCATAAAAACAAGAATTTTTTTTTGTGTGATCTGCCAGTACTGGCAGCACTTCCCTAAGAAGGTGAGAATGTGAAATCACATGCTTGTTCCTGGAGGGGAAACTGCTTAACATGTTTAACCTGTTTTCATGGAGGAGATTTTGTAGCTCACTGAGAAAACCTCTGCGTGGGAATCAAGGCGTGTTTGGTAGAAATACCTGATGAAAAGCAGCCACCTGACAAGGGGAGGTCTGGCCTTGCATCAAACCTGCTGCGCGGGGCAGCTATTCCTGCAGCCCTTTTCCCCGTGCATCAGTTTGGGAACATAACATTTATGTTGCTTAGCAACTTTTTTAAGAGTAAAACAATAACAACAACAAAACCCTAATTTCTCCTGTAGAAACTCTGTTTCTGGGTAAATAAGCTTTACCTTGCCCTTGACCACCAATGGCAGCTAAATGGAAACTCCCTGCTTGTCAGAAAGACTGGGAGCTGCTGGGCCTCTCCTGCTTGCACCCTCTGTTGCACAAAGAAGCTGCTTAGTAGGAAAGGTCTGCTACTTGTTGTGGCATGGCAGGGATCTTGCCACAGCTTTGCTTTCACAGCAAGATACAGTTTTCATGACTTCAAGGGGAATGCTCTGCAGAAACTAAGAAGTTCACTTCTCTGAGGACGTGTGAAGAATTATCATTTGGGTCTCAGGAGATTGCATGTGGTAAGTGTTTTCTCTTTGTCAGTGTTGCCAAAATACTTAGCCCTGTCTTTGTGCCAAGAAACCAATAACCACCTTAGCTTGTAGGCTACATGGCTGATGAGGAATGACTTAAGTGACCCACCACTGAGCTCCCCCTGCATTGCCCTGAGCAACATGTTTCAAACTGCTGATGATTCCTGCTGGTGGCTTGATGAATAAAGGGCCACTGGTACCTCTGATGGCTACTGGAGTGCTTGGGAGCCTGTGGTGCTGCATGAGGCTGTTGCAGGAGGTAAGCCCAGAACCCTTTACCTGCAGCTCAGCTGCTGTAAGGGCTGCTCCCAATTGCCTGGGCCAGTTGGCCTGGGCAGGGAAAGAGTAGTAGGAAAATGTTGCAAGTCAGAGATGAACAGAGAGGACCGACGAGGCTGGAAGGACTGTGGGGAGAGAGGAGAGGTGTGTTAAGGGTGTAGTTGTGCACCAGGCTCCTTGTTCCTCTCTAAGGATGTGCATGGATGGAAATTAGGAAATAAGAATATAAAGACGAATAAAGGATGCAGTGTGCATGGTAAGCAAGGGTCCTGGGAGCTTGTGGCAATAAGAAGAAAGGATAATGATCCAGGTGGCTCTCTGAATCACTCAGGAGCACAGCAATTGCTCCTCAGCATTGCCCTAAGAACGTGCCTGGTTGGCATGGCAGGGACCCATGGGGAATAACCTGGCAAGGGCAGAGAAAAAGAACAGGTTGGGCAGTTCCGGGTGAAGAGCCAGAGGAATCTGGCAGAAAAGCAGGGAGTCCTGTGTTTCCTGTATCCTGTCTGTGCTAGGAATGAAATGATCATGAAAGGGCCTGGCTCCTGTGTGGCCTCACAAGAACAGTTAAGGAGGGAGGAGAGAAGATGGAGAGATGCCTCTCCTACCATCACACCTACATGCCCCAGGGCTCTAGCAGGTAGGAGACAATGAATGTGGGAGGGCATACAAACAGCCTCTGCCCTTGCCCCATTCACCCCCCATATCTTGGTTTGGGATGAGAGTGGGAAAGAAGGGTCGTGCTGAAATAGCCAAGAGTATTTCCTTGAATTTACACCCACAGGAAAAAAATGGTGGAAACAAAGAAGTGAAAAGGGGAGTCACTGGCTGCATGACAGAGGGTGCAAGAGGAAGGTGCCAGGGCTGATCAGGTCTGGAACTAAATAAGACCTTACAGACAGAGCCTGTGGCCAGTGTGAGCTGTTGGCTGATTTCATGACCTCGAGCCATGCTCAGTTTCTCCCTGCCTCTGTTTGGTCTGTAAAACAGGAAAAGAAAACACTCCCAAAACAAAAAGTACCTGAAGTGAAGCTGGAGAAACCCTGGTGCCGCTTGTTCCCTGGCAAAGGTACCGGGCAGGCAGGGGAGCAGGGAAAGGCAGTAAGTGCATCATGGCCAAGGGAGCATGGTGAGATAAGCTGGTGTCTGCTCAGGACTTCTCTGCTTTGGCTCCCAAGGAGGCAGCTGTGCTGATTTTGTCCCAAAGAGAAGAGAAGCATTACAGAAATGAGCACTGTGGTTTGGTGGGGTGGAAAATGGCTGAACCGGGCACTTTGGAAGACTGTATGGGCTTCCTGGAGGGGATTGTCCCTCTCGTGCCCTGCCTTGAGTGCATTTTTCAGCAGTGAGGCACTGTTGTGCCAGCACGAGTTGCCAGGGTTTGGGACCTGCCAGAGGGCAGCATGTGAGCTAGAGCAGGAGATGGTGATGAGGGCGAGGTGTCAGAAATTGGCTGAGATGCCCCAGCATGCCGTGAGCCCTTTGTCCTTTCCTCTACTCGCTGGTGCTCATGCAAAGTGTTACAAAATTTCCTGTGAGCTGTGCCTGTGTACGGCCCCTTTCCTGTCTTACACCTCCCCTGACTCTCGCTACGTGCAGTGCTTAATGAAAACCAGACCTTGGCCTCTGAGGGCGTTTCATGCACTTCTGTGGCTCGTTGCTTAAGGGAGGCCACCATTGTCCTCTCCGTGAAATCACATTTGGGTGCTGAGGAAATGAACGTGGAGTTGCTGATACCAATTTGACTTCAGGTGGGAAAGCGAGCAGCAGATGAACCCTGCAGAGAACGATACAGATTTTAGGCAAATATGGCCAGTGCTGAAAAACTAAGGAAGAGAAGATCAGAAAATGACCCCTACTGTTGACAGGAGGAGAGTTTGTAAATTAATTTTTCATCAAAATGGCACATGAGGTAATAGATGCTTTAAAAAAAAAAAAAAAAGAAAATTCCACTGGTGTATTTTTCCAAACTTTTTTTTTCAGGCATGCTCTGCTTGCTGGAGACAGAGCGGTTCCTCCCTTGACACCACTTTCTTCTTTCCATTCTGCGATGTTTTGAGAGACCCCGTGGCTGCAGCATTGCTGCGCCGATGGCTTGACGTGGGCTGTTGTTCTGAAAAAGCAGCTGTTAGGGATTAATTACTTGATGGAAGAAAACCACTTTCAGATGCTTCTAATAAAAAGTTTTGTTCCACCAGCAGCACTAATAAAAAAGACAGAATGTTTATTTATTTATTAATTTATTTGAATTTTTTTTAAAGAGCGTACCTCTCTCTCCCATCCTTCCAGGACGATGCCCATACATCTTCGTGCTGTCTCTGCATTGAGGCCACCTCTCCAAAACCCCTGGTCTCCTGCCTTGTTCCCCTTGGATTTGATGGTGTAAAAGGCATCTCATCCAGTGCTGGGCTGCACGTAGGGGCTGACGGTGGCTTGTGCCAAGGAGCTCCTCAGCGGCCTGGTCAACTTCACATGGTGGGTAAGGACTGAGGTCCACCTGTCCCTCCTTCAGGTGGGTGGGCTCTGGTGTTTGCACGTGTGAGGAGCAGGGCAGGAAAGAGCTGGTCTGGGTGAGATGGGTGCAGAGGTTGACGCAATGATGATGGGGAAAGGCAGCAAAGCGCTGCCACCCAGGGAGAGGAGCCAGGACAGTGGCAAGGTGCGTGGGAAGAAAAGTGCACGTGTGAGGGGCTGCTCCACAGTTTCCCAATGGAGCAGGAAGCCCTGTGACGCTTCTCTGCGGGCGCTCCCACATTCCTGCATCCTGGGGTTTCCTGAACAGCTGGGGAAAAGTGCTGACATCAGTTAAACTTGAATAATTGTGTAGGAAAGATGCGTTCTTTCAGATTTTGAAGAAGAAGGGGAAGAAATATCAATTGTTCCCTCCGTTGGCATCCCTCTTTCTTCTTAAAAGAGACAAAAATTGTTCAGAAGACAAAAGTTAGGGAGAATTATGGGCTTGTCATAAAGCCAGAATGTGAGGGGAAAGTTATTTCATAGAATCATAGAATGGTTTGGGTTGGAAGGGACCTTAAATATCATCTCATTCCAACCTCCCTGCCACAGGCAGGGATACCTCCCATTAGACCAGGTTGCTCAAAGCCCAGTCCAACTGGGGCTTGAGCACATCCAGAGATGGAGAATCCACAACTTCCCTGTTCCAGTGCTTCGCCACCCTCAGAGTGAAGAACTTCTTCCTAATTTCTAATCTAAATCTACCTTCTTTTAGTTCGTAGCCATTGCCCCTCGTCCTATCACTACAAGCCCTCGTAAAAAGTGCCTCCCCAGCTTTCTTACAGGCCCCCTTCAGATACTGGAAGGCTGCAATAAGGTGTCCCTGGAGCCTTCTCTTCTCCAGGCTGAACAGACCCAACTCTCCCAGCCTATCCTCATAGGAGAGGTGCTCCAATCCCCTAACTATCTTCACGGCCTTCCCTGGACCCACTCCATCAGGTGACTGGCATCAGGTACAGTTGCTCTTGTTTTTTTCCAGGTCTTTGTAGAAAACGCAGGTCTGTCTGTCCGTGCAGGGGGCATGGGAATGGGTGGGAAAGGGAGAGGTGGGTTATCTGCTGCTTTAAGATGCTTGCTTCCTACCACACAGGTGGTTTTCTCTCATCTCATGTTTGTATCATCCTTCAGCTTTAGATGATTCCAAAAAGAAAGGATGAAGAGGTCAGGCAAGACATAACTCTCATGTCCCCATTGTTCATTTCCTTGAGTAGATTTTGCACTGGTAATAAAACCTCATTCCATGGCTATAAAAGATATCGGGCAAAGCACCTGTAGAGGCAAGAGGACTTGGCAATTCAAATTCACCATTTACTGCAGGATATCTTCGACATTTGTTTCCAATTATTGGGTATTTGTCTTGCTGTTGGGCATGATTATCTGCTGTTGCTATGAGCAGGTACTTTGTGAATGTTGTCTGCTGACTCTGGCCTGCTGCTGGGAGCCAGCTCTTAAGTCAGGAAAAAGAATGTTTCAGAGAGAAGGGTTTGGGTTGGGTTTTCTGGTTTTGTTGGGAGGAAAATAAAAAAGCATGGCAGGGAAAGCTCATATTAAATTTGAAGATCTCTCCTTTCTGCCCAAAGGTGCTTTGCTATTTTTAAGTCTAAATGTTCTGAGAAGGAATTGAATTTCACATGCAGCATCAAAAGTAAGAATCTGCTCCTTTCCCTCTATCTGTTATTGCTGCATTGCAATTGTGATGTTAGTTTTATATTTAATGATTTCTACACTGATTCCTTCTAGATAGAATAAGTCCGCTGATCTGATACATCTCCATCTTCATGGGTTTTAGATCTGTTTTCTACAATATATATTTTTATATATACCTAGAAGAGCTCGACACCTTGTTTGTAATTACAACTGTCTCCACTGTTTTCATTACATTTTTTCAGGAAAATACACAAATACTGGATATTTGGGTTTATGTGCATTTTTATTCCGGGATGTGCACAAAGAAGCTGACAGCCCATCCTTCTTGGGAACAAATACAGCAAAATACTCTGTAATAGCTGTGAAAGAGCAAATCTTCCCCTGTCCTCGAGCTGCTAGAAGGAGGGACCTCGAGGCCAGAAGGTAATTATCCAACTTAGTTCAGAGCCGAGATGCTTGATAATGTCTGTACTGAATCTTCATGAATGAAAACTCACACACATGGTATTAACAGAGAATTTGTTCCCATGGTGGTTTTCAGCTTGCTTTGCTTGAACCACTATCTGCAGATAAAATAACATGATACATGCCAACCCTTTCTTTTGAAAAACATTAATAGTGGTGGGGCAAGCAGGCCATTTAATGCTGATAATTACAGTGTTTTGCAGGTTTCCCTACTCCTCTTCCCTGTGTGAGACACCCTGGTGGTCATGTCCACACAGGTGTATCTGTACCATTTCCTATGCTTTGTCCCATGGTCTGTCCAAGCAGAAGGGATGGCAGTCACAACCCTTAACTGCCTGCTTGCTTTTCATGCTGCTGGGGCTACAGAACAGTGCCTGGGATGGGATGCTGAGCATCCCTCCTCAGGAGCCCAGTGGCAAGCAAAGAGGATAAGCAGTTTGCTCAGTAGTACTTGAAGGAGCAGGAAGAAGAAAGTTATCCCAGGCCCCCCCACTTAGAGCAAAATACAGTTTATGAATCTTAAAACCTTTTTCAAATGCAGAAAGTAAAAAGAAAACTTTGCTTTCAAAGTGATTGTGAGTCACTCCCCTTCAAAGCATTTCCATGGATTTCTTGAAGTTTTCTTTCCAGTGTGTATTCCAAACGTTTTTGTGGGGATGATAAATTCTTCCTGTCTCACATTTAATTTTGGTCCATCAAACTGCCTCTCATTTTGGTTTTTCTTCTGGCACTAAAGACTAATTTGCCTCCTTTAATTGAAAGCAGACACTGCATCTAACATGACAGGCACTACCCACTCAATAATGGGATATTGTCTTTCCTGACTCCTACTTGCCTTAATTAAAAGCAGAGGGCCGACCTCAGTGCTGAACTCTGCCCTATTCCTTGCTAATACATTTACACATCACTTCACGCTAAGGCTCCACAGAGCACGTGGCAAGTTTCTGGCTCACCAAGATGGCTTGTTTATTTGTTACTGTTTGTTAATGGTGAGCTTCACTTAATTGATGGGAGGTTCCTCCTTGTCCTGCAGGGCTGGCTCACAGCCCCCTCTGCTCTTCACCTGCCAGGACATGGTGAGGGAAGAGGGAGCAGGTGCACAGAGTGGTACCACTAGGCACAGATGCTGAAAACAGGAGCAGGTTTGGGCCATGGGAACTTTTCCACAGGCACATGAATTCTGTAGCTGCAACACCTCCTGCATGACCTCCTCTGACTTTTGTGCTCTGCCCTCTGGGTGGCCAGGAATCCTCTTTCACGGAGGACCCAGGATCTAGTAGGTATTCTGAGGTCTGTTAGATACCCAGCCTGGGTTTCAGGCTTGGAGTCAAGTGTTTAAACTTTAAACATTTGGGTTTTTTTCAACTTGTGCCCTCTTATGGCTAAACCTAGGACTTCACTAGAAGTGAAGTTCCTTAGGTCCCCATCAGTTGAACCTGCACAGGACCATTCTTGGCAAGCAGCTTTCAAAGGGTTCTTTGTGTGCTGGGAGGCCACACCAATAGCTACCCTGAACAGGCCACACTGAAAATGGAACAAATGATGTCCCACTCGCCAGAGTACCCCAAACTGAGATACAGATGGATGCAAACCAGGAGGTGGTGAGTGGCTGAAGGGGGTGCTCTCTGCACAACAGATAAAAGTGGGACAGGCTTTGTAGGGGTGGTGATGAATGCTCCCTGCTCGTGCGGAAAGACCTGAGCTTCCCTCCGGTGAGCGCTTGGAATGGAAATCATCTGTCTGTACAGTGCATTTTTGTTGTAATTATTTCTACAGAAAAGTGTTTTGCTTGGTCTCCAGCTCCTGGAAGGAGTGGGATCAGAGAGCTCAGCTTTCCATTTAAAAGCCTTCGCTCTCCCACTTCTGGAGAGAAAGGAACCAAACGATCTGCATTTACCTGAAAGCATAAATATAGAAGGCAAATACATCACCCAGCCTCCACAGAATTTTGGTAATCTCAGAACACCACCTGAGGGTGTTAGTCTTTCAGGGTTTTTCTGGGAGAGGTTGAGGTGCTCACTCAGGGCTTTTTGATGTTGGGGTTGGCAATGCAAAGCACAAGACTTGGCTGCTATTAACAGCCTTCCAATAGCTTTGCCAGAAAAGGTCAGTCACGGGATCACCCTCAGCTCTTCTCTGATGCTTCACATGATGATAACACCTGAAGCAATTCCTGTATCCCCCACCCCACAGAAAATCTTTGTAATCCAAGTGCTCACAAGAGGGCACCTTTCCCAAGACACATTGACACATGAATTTGATGAAAGCACACAAAGCACAAGCCAGCTAAAGCCAGGCATGCACAGATACTTCAAATACAGAGCGCGTGTGTAGTTTTCCTGTATCCCAGTATGGTTCGTACCCCTGCCTCTGGCTGGTTCTAGAGCCTTTTGGTGGACCCACCAAAAGATTTTAATTTCACCACAGGCACCTACACTGAATATTTAGGTACTGCTGGCATTAACAAAGGCTTTCTTCAGGCCTTGCTTAATAAAAATAGTCCAATGCTTGCCTGCATTTCTGCCACCAGATAGGAGAAGAGCCCTGTCAGAGCAGTGATGAGCTGCTGGGTAGAAGCTGTCCTCTCGCCTGTTTGGCAAACAGGACCAACCTAGCAGATGCTTCCCTAGATACAGCATTTCAGGCTTGGGGGGAGCAGAGAGGGTAATACTGGTGGTATTATGCAAGTGATAGTATTATCCCTATCAACAAGAGTTAGAACAGCTAGCTGGCACACAGGAAAATCCAGGTTCGGGTCTCCAGGGAAGATAACAAGCATAACCCAAATTTTCCATTGCAGTGTTATGTGTAATGAATAAAGCAGAACCACTGCAGTGGCAGACAGAAAGTTCCACTTCGTCTGTTTAACTTAACTGAAAAATATCAGTCCCATCTCTCTCCAGCACCAAGTGATTAACTTGGCTGTTTCATCCTTTTAGCATGCTAGCTTTGGCAGGGGAGTATCCGAGCTTCCCCTTAGAGAAAAGAAAACCATGTTTGGCATGGATCTGGCAAATGTGACCCTTGGGTGGGAAGATGAGGGGAAGGCTATCATGAAAGTCAGCATAGAGATCCTATCAGTCAGCAAAGATGCTGACTTCAGCAAGAAATCTTTGTGCAACCCATCATTTCTACCCCCTTGGGCATCTGCACAGTGAAAACCTTTCTGCTTTGGCTGGAGCAGGTTATGCAATAGAGCAAGTTGTGGGACATGGGAGAAGCCTTTTCTGTGGGCTGACTGGGATGGATCACAGAAGCTCCAATCCCAGAACATCTCCTAGCCCTACCCCACAACCTGTTGTGGTAGGCATCATGCAATACAGCTGTCTCACGTCTGGGCTTTACACCATTTCTGGCAAGAGCATCACAGCTACAGATAACACCCAAGCAAGGCAATCAGCTTTAATGTTTTCTGCTTGGTTCTCACCCTTCACTGGCACTACAACGCCCCAGATGTGAACTTTTAACCCTGAACTTGTTCCAGATTATGAGCCTCTACAGTAGACCTTAGAGGCAGTAAATCCACCTTTCAGACAATGTTGTCTCTTGAGCCATTTCCCTCGGTACTTTGCTGCAATTCACCTTCTGTCCACCTGCTGCCTTTCCATCTACTCAAATGTGTGTATTGGTAGTAGTAGCTACTCACCTGTGGGAAGAAGAGAAAGGAGAAGCATCTTAAGAAGAGGGAAATGATGTGATGTGAGAAGATACAAGGATGCCTCCGTACGGCTCATCACCCTGCTTTGGAGAAATACAGCGTTTATTGGCATTTCCTGATTGCTGAAGCAAAGGTAAGTAACACAAGTAAAATGTTTGAGTTTGGGTGAAGCCATCAGACTGTTTTCCACTATTTTTGCCTCCTGCTTGCTCACTGGAGCAAGGGACACTGCAGCCACGACCCAGGGCAGAGCTCCTTTGTGCAATGTGTGCCCAAGGACTGTGGGATTTGTCTTGTCTGATGCTTTAGCCACTCTGGGGAATGAGAGCCGGGGCAGGTTGCACTTGCTGCTGGAGCTCCAGTTCTTAGAGGCTGGAACGGCAGCTCCTGGGCGTTAACATGGACTGCCCAGTGGACAGACACCCTTTAACACAGCACGGAAGGCAGCTGCAGGACACTTCTAGCCTTCTTTAAAAACAAATACCAGTACCATCTGCACAGGGCTAAACTCTGTCATTGCAACCTTAATCAGCTTGCTTTCAAATTAAGCTTGCTGATATAACAAGCAGTGTGATGCTGACCTGGGTAGACACACAGTAAGAAAAATCCCCAGTGACTTTTCTTTTTTTAACAGTAATCCTCTGTACCTTCTACAGTGTCACCCCAAATTGGCAGCAGAAAGTCCACAGCTAAACACAGGGAAGGACGTCTTGTGAGAGATTAACATGAAATGAAGGCATGGCCAGTCTCCCTCCCTCCCAACATCCTTTCTGATTCTGTGCACACCCAAAATGCATCCATGTGTCTGCTGCTGGTTTAGTCATTGTTGCTTAAAAAGAGACAGCACGATGAAGACTGGCTGAGCCAGTAGCAGAGCTTTGTTAATTCACACGAGGCAGCAGCAATGCCTCGGTGCTCAGCCTTGCTGGCTGTTCTTGGAATAAACCAAAGCCATCGTTCCAGCAAGAGGTTACCACGGATCCTTGTGATAAACGGACTAGATTGCTCTTAAAACCTAACTGATGTAAGAATGACTAAATAAGAAACAGCTCACTTGGCTGATTTCCTATTCTGGCCCCTATTACTATTGAAAAAAATCCCTCTTAACAACCTAGATAAAAATAAAAACCAGCTGAATATATTTTCTTAGATGGCTAGATTTGGATTCCCAGTTGTGGTGGTTTGACCTTGGCTGAATGCCAGGTGCCCACTGAGCCGCTCTATCACTTCCCCCCCTCAGCTGGACCAGGGGGAATAAAAAAGGTGAAATTCATGGGCTAAGACAAAAGCAGTTTTATGAAGAAGCAAAGCAATGCTGCACACAGAAGTGAAAGAAAACAAATATTTAATCTCTGCTTTCCCATAAGCAGGTGATATTTGGCCCCTTTTCCAGGAAGCAGGGCTCCAAACGTGTAGTGCTTGCTCAGAGGACAAGCTGATACCCCCCCCCC